>MEHQ01002373.1:77348-91471 GCA_008828725.1 Saccharina japonica | reverse complement strand
CATCCCTACAATGCCGGGACGGAGAACGTTGGGTTTTCACCAACCAGGCAGACATTGCTTGCACCAAGCGCGAAGCGCCGTGAGGTATTGGGCGAGTCGCATGGAGGGTGAGCTGCATCCTGCTAAGAACCGCCTCTGAGGCGGACTTGCATATGGATGGCAGCTTCAATGAGTTAATTTGATTTCTGGTGTGGCCATGGTTCCATTTTTATCGTTGCGCCGCGAGCAGGCCACTCCGGCGAGCAAAGGTGTCAGGAGACAGCACTTTGACCCCTTGACACAGACAGCAACTTTGCCCTGACATGCCCATGCCTTGACTGACACCAAAACTACTACCTGAAGGTTTTCGTTTGGAACATACTACCAAACTACTAGGTTTTAGTGTGGAACACTCGGCCCTGCATACACCCTTGCCAGCGCAGGTGTTTGCCTTTGCTTGGCATGCCTCTTACTGACACATTTTGCCGGCGAGTGCGGCTCTGTACTTCGCTCAAACCTGGACTTAAAACTATTACGGGGGACCATAGTAAATATCATATAATAGGACCAAATGTTGTCAAGTAAAAAATAGGGAAACATATAGGTGTTTGAGTGTACCGTAGGTCCTATTTACTTTGGTTTCCCGTCATGTTTTGTTGGCGTTCGCATCAGGCAGCGTAACAAAAAACCCAACGTACGTATAGAAGGTGGTGCATATCACGAAACCAAAAATGACCCTTCCCCCTCCCCCTCACCATATTACGGGGGGACCCACGGTAATCAGAACCCACGATTGACCCAAGAAACGTGCATCTCTCTATGTTTAGACACCATATTTGGTTCTGATTACTTACTGCATAAGCCCACCCGGTCATAGCAGCCTTGTACATACCAACTTTTACTTGAGCCGTTTCAGTTTTTTATAGAGTACCAATACATTTTATCAAGCGTACTACTCGAGCTTATTGGCACGGTCGAAGAACCGTCGGGATGAACAACTCAGTCCATACCACCCCCCCCCCGATGCTGACACGTGGGGTGTCGTGGAACATCTTTCTGTTGCGTTTGCTTGATTGAGAGCCCCTTCCTTTGATTTGGGCGGTTTTTCGTATAAAATCGTAGATACGGACCGCTCTACGAACTGGCAAGCCAGGAAACTGACGTATTATTTTTGCGCTTGCTAGTTTTCTTACTTCGTGCGGTTTTTCGTGAAACGTCAAGTGGGCCACTGACTGTCTACCAATAGGCAAGCAACGCAGTTGGCACCTTATTTTGGGTTTGCTGAACGTCCCTTGCTTTGTGCGGTTTTTCATGTATGTTCTGGTATCTGGTTTGTATACCCTTGGCAGGCGGTAGCACAGAATTGCGCTGATATACCTGGCTAGCTGGCTGGACATCGTGTGGACCACTTTGATATATTTTACGACCTGGAAAGTAGACATACATATACCTGGTTGGTATTATTTTGCATTTGCTGAGTTTCTCGCTTCGTGCAATTTTTCACGAAACGTCGTTTGGGCCACTCTCTATACGAACTGATGGAAATCCAGGCCGTCGACTGACGTATGTTCTTATTTTTCGTTCCGATTTGAAAGCCCTCTTGCTCTATGCGATGTTTCGTCTGTAACATGGTGTCCAACTCTATTTTCGAACTGATGGAAACGCCAGGCGGTTGACTGACGCATGTATTATTTTGCATCTCGTTTGAAATCCCTCTTGCTCTGTGCGATGCTCCGTCTGTAACATGGTGTCCACCAACTCTATTTACAAAACTGATGGGGAAACGCCAGGCGGTCGACAAGAGCCCACCGGATGTCGGCGCGTCTCTCCAATGGATTCACGGGTACGACGGCTCGACGTGTCGCAACAACGTGCGGTACAGCGCCAGAGGCGAGGTGGGCGCTTTTTATTTCTGTGTATACATTTTGCCATTGCCCTTGCCATCCGACTATGTTTGTATAGCATGAAAGAGCTTCAACCTTGACCACTCATAAACACTCCGAAATAAGAAAACCACGGAAACAAAAATACGTAATTCATAAAAAAAAACACCTACAGTACGTATATACGTACAGTAAAAGCTGTGAGGTCGTTTTTTTCTTCAAATATCATATTAACGAGCTCGGTGCGATAACTCCATCGCGCGGGCTGTGCGGGGTGTGTAGGTTTTATACAAGCAGCACGTTGATCTTGTTGGAATGTTTTGCGAGATGACGTCTGACTGTTAAATATGCAGCATCTCATGTAGAGAGTTGAGAGTCATACGGGTGGGTCTAAGGTAAGAGGAGTTTACGCGCCTATTGTTTTTTTTGGGCCCCTTAACCCATTCTTCATAACTGCAAAAAATGAATCCTACACTAATTCCAAGTGGTTTGTCCCCAAATACGTGGGACCGATTCTTAAGGGGTTAACAAGAGAAACTCTACATTATACCTCACCCCAGGAAAAAATAAGAAAAGAAAAAACGATTTTCTCTGAGAAAAAATGTTTTGCGCACCCTTTCCAAAACATTTTTTTTTTCTTTCGGGGTGCTTATGAGTGATCAAAGTTGAAGCTCTTTCATGCTATCACACACATTCCAGAGGATGTCAAGGATAATAATGATAATAATAACTACTTACGTATACATACACCTGTCAAACACAAATGGGGTCGCATTGCAAAATGTATGGGGTACTTTCTTGAGGAGTTCCTCCCTGAGTTGAGTACCAATAGGTTAAGAGCCCCGTCATTCACATTTTTTTGGGCCCAAAAGTACCCTATACCGCACTGCTGTAGAGGCATGGGTCTTGGGATCACTGAAAAACATTCCTATCGTAGCAACGTGTCAATAAGGTGCTGCGGAACGCGTGTGGATTTCATTCAGCCGAAAAAAGCAGCCAAAATCGAACATACTTTTTTTCACCACGAGATTTAATGCGCCCCCCCCCCCTCTGGCGCAGCGGTCGCCTATGTTATTGCGGAGGACCATAGTAAATGCAACCATATATTGTTCGTGAGATTAGGTAAACATGTAGGTTTTTATGTGTACCGTAGGTCCTATTTACTATGGTCTCCCGTAGTAGCCTAAATTATCGAAACCGGTCGCCTATTTTAATAGTCGGACCGGAAGCAGCCAATTGAACACTTTGCATTCCACCGCGTGGATCATCGCGGCCCCTCAACGCACGGTCACCCATATAGCCCAAATGTTCGAAACCAATTCCGTATCGCACCAGTCCCCCCTTTTTCATCCCAGCGTGATCACCGGAGAAATGCAGTACGATACATAGCATCGTGACTGTGTGGCTGTCGCTGGTGCTTTTCTGTAACGTTGTGTGCACGCCGCACATTCACTCGGGACGTACCGTAGCGACGGGTACCCCATATTGCATGTGATATTTAATTCAACAATGAGTAGGCTAAAACAAACAGCTCCAGACTATAAAAACTTGGCCGAAACAAACCCGTTGCGCGCAGGTGATTTACCCAGCGTGTCGGGCGTGTGTGAGCTACAACTCGACTGACCACCGGCAGAGCTTCAACCTTGACCACACCGACGATATCTGCAGCTTTGCCATTCACCCGTCGGGAAAAATAGCGGCATCTGGAGAGGTGAGACAAGTTAGAGGGGGAGAGGGCGCGGGGGGGGGGGGGGTACTCGATATTCATGCATGGCCGTAGTCGTATAACCATAGACCCTCGCATCCCTACAATGCCGGGACGGAGCATGTCGGGGTTTCACCAACCAGGCAGACATTGCTAGCACCAAGCACGAAGCGCCGTAAGGTGTTCGGCGAGTCGCATGGAGGTTGAGCTGCGTCCTGCTAAGAACCGCTTGTGGGGCGGACTTGCATGAGTAGGGCCGCGGGGGTGTTTATACAAGATGCAGGCAGTATTATGCGAGGTCAGTTGTACAACCCTTCTGTCACCCATCGGGCAGATCAGATCAGACAGATCATGATCTAGATATCTCGGGTCAGATACATCTCCGATATGCATGACCTTCATGATCTATTACGGAGGACCATAGTTAGTAGGACCTGCGGTATACACAAAAACCTAAATATTTCCCTATTTCTGCTAACAATATTTGGTCCTATTTACTCTGGTCCCCCGTAATAGATAATGTTTTCCGGGTGGGATCTGTGTGACACAACTCTTGCACACATGTTTGTCGGGTGGAATCTGTATGACCCGCACGATCTTGCCTGACATCCCATGACACCGCAATTACCACAGGATCTGCATGATCTAGATCGTGATCTGCCCGATGCGTGGAAGTTTCCGATAATTATCCGTGTTTTTGTTCAAAAGAGAACGAGGCCTGTTTTGGTCAAAATCTTCGTGACAGCATATTTTCCTTCTCGAGGCAACCAAAACACGTCGGTTCGGTTTTGACCTACCAACGCTTCGATGCGGTAGTGGTACCTGGTTAGTCTAGCATTTGCAAGAACAAAACGAAAAGAACGCGCGCGAGACGTTGTGACGACATGAATCGCAACGCGGACGAGCAAAAACAAAAAATATGCAACAGCGACAACAAATAAAACTCGGGGTGCACGGAAAAAAAAACAAAAACAAAAAACGACACCACACTCCTAACAAAAGGCAAAAACGAAAATAAACAAATACGAAAAAAACAATACCACTGTGCGGTGGGATTTCCGGACGATGTGACGAAAACCGAGTTTTTGTTTATTGTTTGTTGTTTGTTGTTTTTGTACCTAGTTTTAGTATCCCCCCCCCTGTCATACGACTACGGCCATGCACGGCATGAGCACATGTGTCGTACATCCCGCTGTCTGGATTTCGAACGATTGGTATGTTTGTGGGGTGTCGGGGATTGTTTTTTTCACGTTCACCTCTGAGGCATAAGCTGTGATTTATGATTTAACTCCTTTGGGGCTCTGGGTCATGTTTTTTTTTTTTTTTCCAGGTGGGGACCGAGCCGAAAATCATCGTGTGGGATACGGCGACGATGCGGACAATAAGAGTCCTTCGGGGCTTTCACCGACGAGCCGTCACCTTGTTGGTGAGGTCGAGGGGAGAGGGGGGGAGTGTGAACGAAGACTGACGAACGGAGAATCGTTGTATAGAATATGGTTCCGTCATTTTTCATGGTTTTTTTTCGCATATCAGTCTATTAATAGTATTGCTATTATCCTTGCCATGCGACAATGTGTAGCTTGAAAAAGCTTCAACCTTAATCACTCATAAATATTTAACATTCCCAGAAAGAAGAAAACCATAGAAGAAACAAACAGTCAATCTATAGTTATATTTGCTCTGCTCTCTCCGGCACACTTTGAATCTATCATATTTGTCCCTCGCTGCCATAAAGACACGCCGAGAGCATAGTTTGTGGTACATGAACCGCTGCAACGTTTTTCCCTACAGTAGAAGCTTGGATAAAAGCACACTCGTCGTTGTTGGTCTCTGTACATTGGTCTTGTTTTGATTGGTTGACTGGTTGATTGACTGACTGGTTGATTGGCTGACTGGTTGGAAGGTGATTGGCTGGTTGCATGGTTGCTCGATTTTCGTCGTTTGATTGGTCGGTCGGTTGGTTGGTTGGTCGGTCGGTCAGTTGATTGATTGGTTGATTGATTGATGGATTAATTGATTAATCGGTTAATTGCTTGCATGGTTGGTTGGTCAGTTGTTTGGTTGATTGGTTGATTGGTTGTTTAGTTGGAAGGTGATTGACTGATTGCATGGTTCATCGATTTTTGTTGTTTGATTGGTCGGTCGGTCGGTTGGTTAATTGCCTGATTGACTGGTTGATTTGATTGACTGGTTGCAGGGTAATTGACTGGTTGCATGGTTCATCGATTTTTGTTGTTTGATTGGTCGGTCGGTCGGTTGGTTGATTGCCTGATTGGCTGGTTGATTTGATTGACTAGTTGCAGGGTAATTGGCTGGTTGCATGGTTGATCGATTTTCGTTGTTTGATTGGTTGGTCGGTTGGTTGGTTGATTGATTGGTTGATTGATTGCTTGCTTGATTGGTTGGTTGGTTGTTCGGTTGATTGATTGGTTGGTTGGTTGGTTGGTTGGAAAGTGATTGGCTGATTGCATGGTTGATCGATTTTTGTTGTTTGATTGGTCGGTCGGTCGGTCGGTCAGTTGGTTGATTGACTGATTGACTGGTTGCTTGGTTGACTGGTTGCAAGGTGATTGGCTGGTTGCATGGTTGATCGATTTTCTATATTTGATTGGTCGGTTGGTTGGTTGATTGGTTGATTGATTGGCTGGTCGGTTGATTGATTGATAGATAGATTGATTGATTGATTGATTGATTGATGGGTTGCTTGCTTGCTTGCTTGATTGGTTGGTTGGTTGGTCAGCTGTTTGGTTGATTGGTTGATTGGTTGGTTGGTTGGTTAGTTGGTTGGTTGGTTGGTCGGTCCGTCGGTTGGCTGGTTGGTCGATTGGTCGGTTGGGTGGTTGGTTGGTTATTTGACTGGTTGATCTGGCTGAAGAGGCCAGACACGGTCCCCCAAAAAATCCGCTCATGAAAAAAAACATTGCGTCCAACTAAAATCAGGCTTTCAGCGAGAACGGAGCGTTGCTGGCGAGCGTGGGGCAGGACGAAAACCACTGCCTCGCGGTGCACGACTGGGAAAAGGGGAAGCTGCAGCACACGGGACCGTCCGACACGCGAGCTGTGAGTATATACGAAGCATACTACTATAATACTGCTATGATACCCACCCATGTTGGCCCGAGAAACGTACCGTTGTTTGGCCCCTCTCATAATTACTCGGTCACGACGTTTATTGTACGTTTCATCCATTGCTGGTGTCTACGTTTTTGTACATTTTCCGGAGTGAACCATTGGCGGAAACCCCATAATTATCCCTAACGCTGTGCCGCAAACCACTCAGCTATACTATTTCTAAGTAGTTTTCCCCCTTACACTGTAATCAAGTGAGCCTTACTATGGTAGGCATTCCATTCACTTTTGCGCCCAAATACGGGTAAAGAGGGTTGAGTTCACACCGGCGTGCGATCGTTTTTCATTTTTTCATTTTTTATTTCTTGGCAACGGTAAGGATGCCAAAAAAAGTCGAACATTTATATTTTCGGAAGGCTCTCGACCAGATAGTTCCGGAAAACAGCTTGTTCGGTATTGGCAACCTTGACGTTCTGGAAAAATCGAGCGCCGAAAAACGATCGCACCCCTGTGCGAACTCATCGCTCTCTACGGCACTTTTCATCGACGAGCTCCTCAACTGAGGAATTACCCGGTAATTACCCGGTATTCAATTAGGTTACCCGGTAATTAACCGGTATCCCATTTAGGTTATCCGGTAATTAGCCGGTATCCCATTTAGGTCACTCGGTAATTACTCGGTATCCCATTTAGGTTACCCGGTAATTACCCGGTAGCTACCCAATTTCGTTGGACCCGATGTTGTAATTTTCAATTTTTAACGTTGTTTGATGGATACCTGCGAGCAGCCGGCGCGATTGTTTGTGTCGGGCTTGACGATAGGTTTCTTTCAACGTTTCTCGAAGGCAGTGGTTGGCCTCTCAAGTGAGAGGAGAGCCTCAGAAAATTCTCAGAAAAATCTGATGGTACTAACCCTGTATACCGTATAGCACGCGTCTCGTTAAAGAGGGGTTGAGGGCACGTCCTTAGTACATACACTACCTTCGAATATGCGCCACACAAACGAAGCGTTGAGCGACACGCCACACATTGGCCAGCGAAGACGTGTGCTCTACGACAAGAAATACCACTGTCCTAAACCGCGTACGACCAGCACGGGGCCATGGGCCATGGTCTACTGCCAACTACGGTGCGATTCAGTACCGACCAGCTGTCGGGGAGGGGGGAGTCTCTCAAGGAAGCGGAAGCGCGATTAGCACACGTAGACGGGTTTATATTTCAGCTTAAGGAAACATGCTCTTGTCAACATCACCGTCAAATATACGATTGCAGACAAGTGCACTTTATATTGTGGTTATTAAAAGTGTTGCGCTTGCCCTCCGACAGCAGTGTGCAGCATAAGCTTCAGCATTGATCACTCAAAAGCACCCCCCGAAAGAAGAAGGAAAAAATCAAACGAAAACAAAAAAAGTAAACCTATTGGACTACAGTAGACTAATGGACTACTGCGTAGACAGTTGGATTACTACAGTAGACTATTGAACTACAGTAACCTATTGGACTACAGTAGATTATTGGACCACAGTAGCCTATTGGACTACAGTAGCCTATTGGACCACAGTAGCTTATTGGACTACAGTAGACTATTGGACTACAGTAGACTATCGAGCTACAGCAGTATACTATTGGACCACAGGAAAGTATTTGAAATACAGTAGCTTCAACGTTGATCACTCATAACACAAAAAGCATTCCCCGAAAAAAGAAAACCAAGGGCAATCAAAATACAAGAAAGGAATACCTATGTGCACGAAGTCTTACTACCTTCACTTTGTAGCGATCAAGGGCTGTTAGGTGGTGGCATGCTCGTTGGCGCGATTGCTCCCACGTCCTCCCTCCTTCTCCCCTCCCCCCACCCAGCCAGCGTAGAATCCGGTCACCTAATTGACGACGATGATCGCGACGATGTTCTCACATGATCTCAGTTCCTTGAAGACTACAAGCCCGTGATCACAAACCAAACGCGAGTTCTCCCTCACTTTTGCGAAGCTTAACCTGCGCGTTTCGAGGCGATACACACGAGAAAAACTGTGTACGCATTGGACAGATCGCGACCTTCAGTAGATCGTCTAGGTCATGTAGATGCTAACCTGACCGATATGATATGTTGTGCAGGGTCTGTACGGTACATATCCAACGCAGGGGAAAACAAATGTTTTTTGGTCACGCAGATTATACGGCTCCCACACCCTGCAACACGAGCTAGACCCTACAGATCAGGAGATTGTCTGCCCTAAAGTATCTAAATCATCAAGTGGAAATCGATGATCTATATGTAGATGATCTGTAGATGATCTGTCCCGAAATATCTAGATCATCAAGTGGAAATCGATGATCTGTCCGAAGAGAAAACAAAGTTTGCTTCCGTGTTTTTTTTTTCTTTCAGGTTCTGGGCTGCTGTTTCGAGGCGGATGGAGGGGTGGTGACGTGCGGCGAGGGACACGCCTTCTTCTGGAAGAAGGAGGGGAACGTCTTGGCGAAGAAGAAGGGGGTGTTCGGGCGGAAGGCCACCGCGCAGACACTGCTGTGCTGCTCTCGGCTTAAAGAAAAGGTGAGGCGATGATACGACTGAACGGCGCGCTATGTACGCCGATTGCTTTCCCCTCGCCGGCGCGGGGAGGGAGCTTGGATGCAACAACTTAAGATGTTTGGACGCAACAACTTAAGATTTTTGGATGCAACTTAAGATGTGTGGATGCAACTTAAGGTGTTTGGATGCAACAACATAAGATTTTTGGATGCAACAACTTAAGATGTTTGGATGCAACTTAAGATGTTTGGATGCAACTTAAGATGTTTGGATGCAACTTAAGATGTTTGGATGCAACTTAAGATGTTTGGGTTCAACTTAAGATGTTTGGATGCAACTTAAGATGTGTGGATGCAACTTAAGATGTTTGTATGCAACTAACTTAATATATATATATACCAGAAAGTATGAGTACGTGATGAGAAGGAAGGGGTAAGGACAGCCGGTCGATGGAGTAGATAAAAGCTCAGGGTGGAAGTAGGGGTATGTACAGAAGGGGGGTAGACTTTGTTCAGAGTGCTTATTTTTGTTGCCGTGGTTATCTTCTTTCGGGGGTGGAATGTTTGTGAGTGGTCAACATTGAAACTACTGTAGTTCAATAGTCTACTGTAGTCCAATAGTCTACTGTAGTCCAATAGGCTACTGCAGTCCAGTAGCCTACTGTAGTTCAATAGGTTTATTTTTTTGTTTTCCCTTGTTTTTTTTCCTTCTTCTTTTGGCGAATGTTTGTGAGTGATCAATGTTGAAGCTCTTGCACATTGTTGAATAGCAAACACAATCATTACGCTGTTCATAGGGGTATAGGCAAAAGCGTAATGGGGGTAAGGGTAGATGAAATTAATTTCTGAATGAATTGCAATCCGATAACCCTTCCGATATCCCGATATCTCGATATCCCTCCCTCCCGATATCCCCCTCTCCCGATACCCCTCTCTCTTGATGCCCCTATCGATATCCCGATTTTCCTCCCGATATCCCGATATCCCTCCCGAAATTCCGATATCCCTCCCGATATCCCATACTTCCTTCCCCCCCCTCTTTATCTTTTTTCGCCAAAAATGTTGCCACCATAAAATGAAATACAAAAAAAAGGTCGTGACTGGTGCCGCATCGGGGCATCTTTACGTCTGGTCCGGCAGAAACTGCGTCAAGTCGCTACGGGGGCATTACGGACCAGTGACGGCCATCTTTTCCGGCTCCTACGGCCTCATAACTGGGGGCAAGGTATGAGCATACTACGATGGTTGGAAGTTGATGCGTTTTGACACGTTTTTATGCGTTTTTATGCGTTTTGATTCGTTTTAGTGAGTTTTTTGCTGCGTTTTGATGTGTTTTTGATACGTTTCGAAACGATTTGCTGCATGTTGGTGTGTTTTGATGCGTTTTGATGCGTCTTGTTGAGTGTTTTGCGGCGTTTTGATGCGTTTTTGATACGTTTCGAAACGTTTTGCTGCGTTTTGATGCGTTTTGATACGTTTTGATGCATTTTCATGGGATTTTTAACGAGTGTTTTGCTGCTGCTGCTGGTGCTGGTGCTGCGGATGTTGTTGTCGATGGTTGGAAGTTGGTGCGTTTTGATGCGTTTTGATGCGTTTCAGTGAGTGTTTTGCTGGTGCTGGTGCTGGTGCTGGTGCCGGTGCTGGTGCTGGTGCCGGTGCTGCGGATGTTGTTGTCGAGGTGCGCCTGGTAGGGCGGTGAGTCGGGTGCCTATAAGTCGCCGATTATGTTACTTAACATATATTCCGGGGGATCGTAGTAAACAGGACCTACGGTTCACACAAAAACCAACATATTTGCCGATTTTTACAAGCAATATTTGGTCCTATTTACTATGCGCCCCCGTAATAGTTGCCTGCGGTACTTTTGTAAGGCGGCGCCAGTCAGAACAATCACGTATGTAGCGGGCGTTTTTTTCTCTACAACTAGTATATTCAGTCTAGCAAGGTCTTGACGGGTCATACCTATGTAGACCGCCAACCGACATACTAGAAATAGTATGTTCAGTCTAACGAGACCTTGACCGGTCATACCTAGACCGCTAATCGACAATACTTCGAAGTACCAAAACTAGTATATTCAAGTCTGACGAAGGCTTGACGGGTCAAACATCGACCGTCAACCACCACACTAAAATTAGTATATTAAGTCTGACGAGGCCTGGACGGGTCAAACCTAGTAGGCCGTCAACCGACGTACTAAAACCAGTATATTAAGTCTGACGAAGGCTTTGACGGGTCAAACCTACCGTAGACCGTCAACAGAACACTATAACTAGTACATAAAGTCTTGACGGGGTCAACGCTGTCAATATACCGTCAATCGATACATTTGCTTCGCACCGCTCTTGTTATGTATTGCTGCTGCCCGTGCATGCGTGTGTGTGTCGGTTGTTGTTACATTAACATACGGGGGGAAAAAACAAAAACAAAAACATCGCGGCAAAATAGGACATGCGCATTCGCCTTTGGAGTCCGAAAATGGAAGCTGGAGCGATGTTCGACATGAGCGCATTTGGCCCCTGCCCCATAGTGCACAGCGTGTGCCTGTCCAGCGACGGGACGAAGCTCCTGGTGGGCGTGAAGGGCTGCGAGGTAAGGAGAAGTTGCGGCCATCTATCTGTACTGTATTCATACAATACTAGCGGTACGGCCACGGCTCCGCCCGTGGCGTTAGCTCTGCGTTTCCAATAGTAGTACGTAATACCTGGTACAGCAGTAGTCGTATGGTGTGATGTACGACTCCGATAGAAAATGCACGAACCATCGTGCGGCCATCTGTACTGTATAAATACAATATATATATATTTGATTGTCTTTTTAGGGTCGTTCTTAACCAACACAACAATAAATAAATCACGATTCATTAACAACAAGCTGAAACCAGACCCTGCGTGAATTTTGAAAGTTGGCGTTATGTCCTATTACGGAGGACCCAACGGTACGCACAAAAAACTATTATTTTTCCTATTTTTCCTATCACAATTCTGTCCTGTTTACTATTCTACTCGTAGGTCCCTCGGATTAGAAACTAAATCCTTTTTTTTGTCATGAAATCGTGACGGCGCCAATTATTATTCTTGCTATATATGTATACCCATGGGGTAGTGTGTTTACCATCCGAAAATGCATGTTGCATAATGATTAGCTTCAACGTTGATCACCCAGAAACACGCCCCGAAAGAAGAGAACCACGGGAAAGCCATGCACGAAGTCTAACTCCCTCCTGCCCATTATTGCGTTTGCCACCCGAAAGTGTGCAGCATGACTTCAGCCTTCGTCAGTCATGAACGTTTTTTTTTGCTCTGATTAAAAAAACAAAAACAGTGTCACGATTCTTCGTGGGAAATACCACGATTCGCGAAAACAAAAAGGAACATGTCACGTTTCTTGTTCGTTTGTCTCGATTCGCGACTTTTGTTTTTGATCATCAGGAATACCCCCTATCAATAGTGGTGATTTGTCGACCTGACTAACGAACGTGGCCACAGGTACTGCGGGTATCATATGTACGAGCCTCAAAGGCTTACGTCGTGTCTAATCCCCAAGAAAGCACCTCCGGGAACCGATTAACCACGCAGCAGTCCGACTAATGACTAGTTGGTGACTTGATAATGATGATGATGACGATGATGATGATGTCATCACATTAGCTCACTGCCTTGAAATCAACCCCTTGATCACAAAACAGACCAAACAAAAAAACGTCTCGATGAAAGAAAAACAAAGAAGCACTGGTACAAATATTAGGCGTACTTAATAGGCGCAACCGCACTACCACAAAAAAGGGAATGTTATGTATATTCTAACCAGCTTGCGGTGTGCCACCCCGTAGCGCTTGCTTTCAAGTCGTGCCGATACACAGCTCTGCTGAAATTTTCCGTCCGTTCTGTGATTCTTTGTCTGCTAGCAGATCTACGAAGTGAGCGCGGCAGACGGGTCGGACGTGTCCGGAGGGCCTGTGACTACGTCGCACTTTGAGGGGAAGCTGACGGGCCTAGCGCGGCACCCACTGAGAGCGGAGTATGCCACAGCTGGCGGCGACGGCACCGTGAGATGTTTTGTATTTTTTCTTGTCTTCTCTCGTTTTTGCTTTCTTTTAGGGCCCGAATTAACGAAGATAAAATCAATTCAATTTGGGAAAAAAGTAAAATCAAATTCGCTTTTCATTGGTCTAAA
Source organism: Saccharina japonica (assembly GCA_008828725.1). Lineage (NCBI taxonomy): Eukaryota > Phaeophyceae > Laminariales > Laminariaceae > Saccharina > Saccharina japonica. The sequence goes on along the minus strand of MEHQ01002373.1, from coordinate 78,130 downwards.
CTTGCACCACCACCAAATATTCGGATTTTGGGGTAGATGGAATTTGAATTGGACGAAAAAAAACATAATCCAAATCAGTTTTGGGAGTTGGGCCGACTTGGACCGGCATGTCCACGGTGGGTAAACCCCCCCCGTATGATACAGCCTGGCGGCGACGGCACAGTGAGATTCATATTTTGTTGTTGTCTTCTCTTAGTTTTTTTTCATTAAATGTGTACTGAGTCGCTTGCTGCTGATGGTGTCGTTCTGACGTGACGAGGCTGGTTCGATCGACCCCGCTATGATATGTTCATACACACGACACACAAGAAACCGTTTGTTGCAAGCACGCTTGGAGTGCGTGAGAGCCACACCTCGCCGATATATGACACATCCATGGCACGCGCGCACTCCGTGTGCTATAATATACCCTGGTAGCCGATTTTTGACCGCCGTGCAACATTAGCCGACGCACGGTGTTAGCCACTTTCGCGAATGGTTGGTTTTTGTATGAGGACTGTATGATCGGAACAAGCGCTGCACACTGTCAGATGGAAAATTACAAAATTACAAAACAACAAAATTGGAAAAAATGGTTGGTGTTTCCCGACACAAAGCGATCGTGCTCACCCCCCCCCAAGCCCGCCGGGAGAGTGTTGAGTTGGTAGAAAACATTTCGCTCCGACGATGGTTCTTGGCACACACCACTGCTCTGTGAACGTCAGCGAGAAACATCTTCTACTTCTGTTTTTGGCCTGAAAACAAATGTCGGTTATTTCGGTCCATCTGATAAAACCCCGCTG
>MEHQ01002373.1:33541-73521 GCA_008828725.1 Saccharina japonica | reverse complement strand
TAGATGATCTATCTGTAGATGATCTATCTGTAGATGATCTATCTGTAGATGATCTATCTGTAGATGATCTATCTGTAGATGATATATCTGTAGATGATATATATATGTAGATGATCTATCTGTAGATGATATATCTATAGATGATATATCTGTAGATTATCTATCTGTAGATGATATATCTGCAGATGAGCTATCTGTAGATAATGTATCTGTACATAATTTATCTGTAGATGATCTATCTGTCGATGATCTATCTGAGGCGATATAAAACCCGTAAGTACGCGCGATCGAAGTATTACACTCAGCTAGCAAAGATGAGCTTCGACGAAATCCTCGAGCTCACAGCTGTTGTTTTTTTATTTTTTTAATATCTGTAGATGATCTATCTAATCTGTAGATGATACATCTGTGCGACGTGTGAAACTATTTCTAACAGGTGACTTCTGTGGACTTCAGCAAAGACGGCGATTGGATACGATCTAACTGCGAGGGGGGCCAGTTGCACATCTGGGACTCGAACAAGGGCAAACATCAGGTATGTGGCGCGGGTTCAACATATCGTATCGCACGTTTTGATATATCGAAAATATCGAACTTTCGATACATCGTATGTTTATAAAATAAAAACAAAAAACAGCTCGTATATATGAGATGGAGGGTTTCGTCGAAACTTATCTTTGCAAGCTGGGTTTTTTACCCTCCACCCCCTGGCATCCCCGTGTTTTGTTTTTTAATGATGACACTGAACGAAAGCTTTGATGTATATATACCTGGTACGATATCATATCAAATATCGATATCGTATCGTTTTTTTGTTTGTTTATCGATATCGTATCGAATTCGATTCCGATATAGATATCCGATATGGATATCCGATATCGATATCCGATATTCAACACTAACGATAACGTCTTCCACCAGGAACATCCCGGCTGCAATATCTGAGGTTTGTTTTTGTGTCCCATGTAACCACTAGGGCTGTGAGCAACAAAGCATGCCTTGGCTGAACTTCACGGCTAGTTATTACTGTCGTTGGGTGGTGAAGTAAGCCAACTATTAATAACTGACTTATGGTATTATTTATCAATAACAAAATTCGAACCACGAACGGGCCAGTCAGCTACACAATATGCGCGCAACTAACTATAATACCTACCCAACTATTGCCAACTAATAAACTAGTCGGCGGCATATAGCCACCCATCTCGCAGCCCCAGTAACAACATTTGGGCTGTGATCAGTCTAAGGGATGCGTCATCATTTGTGAGCACATCCTCAACCCCCCCCTCCCGCCAAATCACTCGGTGCGTCTACCTGTTGTCGGTCGTCGATACAGAGCAGCATCACCAAGTAGTGCAAGGATGCGCCGTGATTGTGAGAACAACATTTTGTTCCCCGCGGTTTTCTTATTTCGAAGTGCTTCTGAGCGGTCAACGCTGAAGCTCATGCTACATACACATTGTAGAGGATGTCAAAAGACAATGACAATATCCCAAAACACCCCGCCGAATCATCTGCTTGCTGCGTCCACCTCTTGTTGATCGTCGATACAGAGCAACATCACCAAGTACAAGGATGTGGAATGGAGCACGGAGACATGCGCCTTCGGCTGGCCAACACGGGTGAGCGCGCTTCTTGATCAAATATAGTTGGCATTAGTTGGCTGACGCATAAGTCGTCGACTAGATATTAGTTGGCATTAGTTGGCTAGACATCACGGTTGGTTTGCGTGCGGTATTTTGGGGAGTTGTTATGCGTCTTTTGCATCCCTCTGGCGCGTTTTTTGCGGGTCGAATCGTGGTTTGTATTTTACAAGATAAATTCCGTTGTAGGGCCGGTTCTATTGAAGAGCGTTTTGATCAGATGCCCACCAACTTCCAGACCCATCTGCGTGCAGCTCGCATATGGACGATAAGCGGTACACGATGCACTCATTCCGGGTGGGAGCGGCAGCGAGCCATAGTATGGACGGCGCAGCCATGGGCGACGCCCTTATGACGTACGCGGGGTGGAAGTTCAGCGCAGGCGCACACAGATACGTCGGGATGACAGGCACCCGCGGTCGCGGCGGGAGTAAAGTTGTTCTCGCGAAACGGCGTCCGTATATAGATGCGGACGCTCTGCCGCTGTCCGAGCAGTTTGAAAGTTTCATATGCAACGTTCCCACCGAAAAATCGAAGCCGGAAATCGCTAAGAGGTCAAGGTAGATGTTTGGGCCTCATAAGCTGGAATGATCATAAGATGCAAATGGACTACGGTACGGTATCGAGAGAAGAGCAAAAGAGGACACAAGTACGATGGGTGTGATCTCATGCCGCAGCAGAGAGGCCTCATTGGTCCCAAAACTATACCTAGTATACGGATTTTTGTGCGATGATGGAAAGTTACCGGGAGTAGTCGTAGAAACCAAAAAGCGGGGGCGCAGGAAGTGTGTCCCCGGGTATGGAGAAAGCTTCTGGGCTGTATAGAGAGAGAGCGAGATGATTCAACAGCAATCACTCGCCTAACGACCGACCCGACAACAGCACGGAAAAGTAGGAAGAGGTTAGGGAAGGACAGACCATCCCGCCCGCCCATCGTTGTGCGCCAAACTCACCGACAACGACTCCAGTTATGTAGCGTTTATTTTACCGGGGCAACTACTCTCTGCGACGAGGTGCCGCGTTGATTACCGGCGACTCAACGTGGGGGTAATAGCCCTGGGTGAGGGTCTCCGGCTGAGTGATCACAGCAGAGTAGCCTCATTGAGCCAAAACCATACAATAATTAATGCGAAAATGGAATGTTACCGGGATATATGCCCATACGACTACGGCCATGCATGACAATAATCTCCCCTCCCCCTGCCTGGTCGATGAAAACCCGACATGCTCCGTCCCGGCATTGTGGGGATGCGAGGGTCTATGGTCATACGACTACGGCCATGCATGAAAATGAAGTACCCCCCCCCCTGCCCTGCTCTGCCAAGCAGTGGTCGATGCTGAAGTTACCATTTTTTTTTACGTCGTCGTCACTCACTCCTGCGATGAACTGCCGAAGCGGTGGATGATGAGTGTTTTTTCTTCTTTCCCCTTGTACGTTTTGGCGGTAGCATGCTTAAAGCCATCACTGCCAACTTTTTGGACCAAAAAAGCTGCATCCTAATACTGGAGTACGACCAGGGGGGGGAGGGGGGGGGGGGGTNGTCCCCCCCCCCCCTCCCCGCCCACCCTCCCTCTCTCCCTCCCTCCCTCCATTCAAAGGGCATCTTCATCGGGACGGAGAGTGACACGAAAATCACCTGCACCGACCGATCTCCGAACGGTCAAGTTATCACGACGGGCGACTGCTGCGGCCGAGTGAGGCTGTACAGGTACCCCTGTTCGGCGGACCGCCCGCCGCCCCCGCTATTTCACGAGCTGAAGGGGCATGGGGCGGGGAGCATCAGCCGCGCGAGGTTCTTGAGGGGAGGGAAGCTGCTTGTCACCATCGGGGCATCGGACAGGCAAGCCAGTCATCCCATCCCGGCCCTCCTGTTTTGTTTTTGTTGTTTAAGCAATTACGTACCGGTCGGTACCACTCTGTCTCGAAATATAAGGACCGTTTGGTTTAAGTATTAACATACGAACGGTGATTATAATTCGGGACATAAGATGTCTCGAAATATAAGGACCTTTTTGGTTTAAATATGAATATAAAACGTTTCTTGTATTTTGGGACAGATTATGTCTCAAAATATAAGGACCGTTTGGTTTAAATATTAATATATAAATGGTGGTTATGATTCGGATCATAGTTATAATTTTTCCAGCTCTCTGGACGAGCCGTGGTCACAGGTCTCTTCCCTTCGCTCCCCCACCCTCCCCCGGTATAAACATGCCTTTCATTTTTAATAGCACAGAGGGTTTTCATTCAACATTTGTTAGCACTGCTCGTCGAAATTCATCGATTTTTTGCTAAGTCACACTCTCGCACTTTCCTCGACGAAAAGAAATCGGCACACAAAGTACCTTTCGAGTTTTTTTTAGGGAACCCGCCGTGAAGTACTCCGGACTCTATAGGGCTGATGGCTTGACTGACTTTAAGTCGCCGACTACTTAATAGTTGGCTGGGTATTACACTTAGTTACGGGTAAGCCACCGAATGGTTACTCGTGGGTATTACAGTCAGTTACGTATAAACCGTCGGGTAGGGGATACTCAATACATACTATAAGGCACCTGGGTACCAAACCTGAATATTTTGGTCATACCCGGGTAAATACCCGGGTACATCCACAGTATACACTGAGTATGCCCTACTAAAGCCCGACCTTGTGTGCGTTTCATGCTGCGTGTTAGTTGGCTCATCTCGCCGCCTAACGAGAACGACTAGTCGCCAAGCCCAGCCAAAGCGTGCCTTACCCACATACAACAGAAACGTTAAGCACTTGCACGTTAACAAGGGTGTATTCAGTAGGGCATACTTAGTATATACTCTGAGGCACTCAAGTACTGAACCTGGTCAAGTTGTCCATACCCGGGTAAATACTCGGGTACGTCCAGAGTATAATATACTCAGTATACCCTACTAAATACACCATTGTGCGTTTCATGCTGCGTGTTATCCACCCCACCAATTGACTTACTTTTCGGCCAATTCGTTTGTCGTCCGATTTCTTATCTGTGAATCTGGTTCAAACAACTCCTCCCTTCCTGTTTTCCACAAGAAAGCACAGGCAAAGCAAGCAGAAAGCACGCAAAAGCGCACGCATCATACGTCACGAATGGCCACATCTCTCGACACACGTGGTGTCCTTTTTTATTTCTTTCTTTCTCTCGGTCCATCTACAACATGGCCCCAGCGCTCAACAAGAAACAGCTATCATATATACGTGATCTTAGCAAAGGCGTGGTGAAACCTTAACCTTTACTGCTGTGACACCAATCTTGATCGATATGTCTGTGCCCACAATAGGTTATAATGATGATGATGATGATGATGATGGCTCATGCTATCTTAAGGCAGAGGTGCACATATCATGTTTTTTCCTTTTGAGGGTGGTCACTTAAGGACAACAAAAAAGCCTACCCGATGAACAAACCCATAGCCTACCTTAATACCAATATGTTTTTTGCAACACAGGGATGAAAGACCGACGGGTTTGGGTTAAGGAGCCCGATCGGTCCGAAAATATTCCAGCCAAAAAGCGGTACAGTACGAACCTCTATCGTAGCACGCGTCTAAAAAAAGGTGCAGTACCTCTGTTAATATTATCCTGGCCGTTCGACGATGGCGGTGTTAATGGCACGAGTTTCAACACTTATCACTCATAAGCACTCACTCCCGAAGAAGAAAACACACGGAAACAAAAACAACCCTCCTCATATTTTTACTCCCTTCTGTACCTACTTCCTGCTTTTGTGCTTAATCTTGTTGTTGTATACCAGGTATATACGTGGTAAGGGCTCGCCGCTGAGCTTATTTTTTCAATCCAGCCAAATCGTTTCTTCGTAGCGTCCCTCATCAAAACTCGGCCGGGTGTAAACCGAACAGTCTTCTTCCTCGAAAAAATCGTCATGTTTTCGGGTGACTTACTGTTGGTATTGAGCTCCTCGTGTGAGGAGCCAACACAATAAGGCACCACCCTTGTATGGCATTGTGCCCCTTGCGCAGATGTATCCTGCAGTGGGAGCTAAGCGGGGCGGGGGCTGGGCAAGACAGAAAGGCGTCCGAGGGTCTGAAGGACATCGCTGAAGATGTGGTGGAAGACGAGAGCGACGGCTATGTCTTGGACATGCGCGATGGGAGCGACTTGGACAGAGGGAGTGATTTCGAGGCGGCCGCAGACGAGCGGAGAACGCCGGTAAACGAAATGCTTATTTTGCATTAGTATTATGTACTGTGGTTGCCATCTAAGCTTCAACGTTGATTGATCACTCATAAACATCCCCCAGAAAGAAAAAGCTAACCACGGGAAACCCCCAAAACAAAAAGGGAACCTATGCACGAAGTCTTGTCTTGCTCCCTTCTGTATCTACTGTGCTTCTTGCTACACCTCTACGTATCTACTTCTATTACTATCCTTTCTCCATGTTGTGCTTGCCAGAACAACTATGCAGACTGAGCTTCATAGACCGAGGGGAACCAAAACAGAAAACCTATTGGACTGCAGTAGCCTATTGGACTGCAGTAGACTATTATAGTACATACTACAATACGTATACAATTGAGCTATAGTAGGCTATTGGACTGCAGTAGACTATTGGGCTACAGTAGCTTCAACGTCGATCACTTATAATTTTTTCCCGACGATGTGTATGTGTGTGCGTGGTATTCCAGGCCGTCCGAGGGGCAAGAAAGCGAGGACGAGCCGGGGCGGCAAACGCTACGACTACCGCTACCGCTAGAGGGGTAGGGTTAGGCTTAGGATTGGGGGAAAACGCTCCACCGGAGCCGCCCCAGCTGTGGGAGCAAGCGACGGTTGCGCCATCCCGACCGCCCCCTACCGACCGGGCGTCACCGGCCGACGGCCTGGAGTTGGAGAGAATGCACGGGTGAGGCAGCGGTACTATATATAGTGGGCGAAAATATTCACACTTGACGCGTGCAACGATAGAGGTAACATTTTTTTTCTTTCTCTGAAACGTTTTATTATCCTTGCCATCCTCACCAATGTGTAGCTTCAACGTTGATCACTCAGAAACATTCTACGCCGAAAGAAGAAAACCCTACAGAAGGAACGAAAAAGTGCTCTCCGCAAGAAATCTACGTACAGTATAGGGGTCCTCCAATAAGGCGGTGGTGTGCCAGAGCAATACGACCGCCTTATTGGAGGGAGTCGCCTTATTCATTCCAGGTTATGAGTGTAATTCCCCAGTGGCGCCAAGTGATTTTGACCGCCTTATGACGGGATACCGCCTTATATCGGGAAACCGCCTTACTCAGACCGCCTTATCGGGGGACCCCTACTGCACTCCCTTCTGGACCGGCTTCAGGCTCGAGCTTTGTCTACTCCATTAAATTGTTGTCCTTACCCCCCTTCCTTCTCATCGCGTACTCTTACTGTTGTTGGGATGCCGTATCATATGGGTGTTGCACCCAAAGCGAACCACCCAAAGCACTGCTGTGACTTCGCTCCCACCAGCACACGACTCCCGCAAACCAATTTCTCGCGCAAAGCGAGCCACCAAAGCACTGCTGCTGTGACTTCGCTCTCACAAACCCACGACTCCCGATAAAACAATTTATCTCACCAAAGCGAGCCACCAAAACACTGTGACATGACGTTAACAGTAGCTCACCCTTCTTGGTCTACGTATTGCTGTTTTTTTAATTGTTTTTATACCTGTATATGGAGAAAATGCAAGCCTTTCAGGGCAGTATTCCTATGTAGTCGGGGTGAAATATGCTAACTATTAATACATTACGAAGTGTATGTACTTATACTTCCTACATGAATATACACTATATACAATATAGGTATTGTATATACTGCTGCGACACCCGGCCCCCGTTTGGTACATTCACCAAAAAAAAGCCTACGATACAAGGCTATTTTTCTATAATTTATTCGTACTACTTCAAGACACCTAATAAGAAACAGGAAATATGGTCCAGGCTGGAGTTCTTATTTGAGAGAAAGTGCTTACTACACTGATGTCAATATAACGACTCCATAATTTATTATTTCCCTCTCAATATCAGCCTGGCTTTAATATAAGCCTGTTTCTTATTATATGTCCTGTACTGTACTTCAAGACATTTTTGTTTTTGTCACCTTCGTGTTGGACACGATATCGAACAGCTCTCTATAAACATTTGCGATTGCAACAACTACTGTATAAACAAACAGCTCTCCAAAAAAACACGCCTTTTATTTTTGCGGCTGCAACGTGCAGGTACCGCGGGAGGGATGCACGGAGCAACGCGGCCTACGCGGGTACGGGAGGTGGCAAGGCGGTCTACACGGCGGCTGCTGCCGGGGTTAGCCTCGATTTGACCAATCACACTCAGGTGAGCAAGACATACACCAGGTACCACTCTGGGCGTGAATATAAGGACCTATGTTTATTCGTATTAGTGTATAAACGCTCCTCATATGTACGCCCAGAGTGGTATCACTCACTGCTGTGGACGGAAATTTAAGGGACATCTGTTTTTCCTAGCCGTGATCTACTTTCTCGTGCTGCTCTAGGCCGCCGAGGATGCTGCGACTGTCATTGACTTGCTCCTTGTTGTGTACTTTTCCAGCAGAGTTTCTCTCCCCCTCCGGGGATACTCTTCGTGCGTCCCCGGTTTTGGATTGAGGTTACCCCCCCCGCGGTTCTTAGTAGGGTGTAGCTCACCCTTCATGCGACTCGCCGAATACCTCACGGCACTTCGCGCGCTCGGTGCAAGCAAATGTCTGCCTGGCTGGTGAAAACCCAACGTGCTCCGTCCCGGCATTGTGGGGATGCGAGGGTCTATGGTCATACATACGACTACGGCCATGCATGAGATGAGTACCCCCCCCCCCCCGCCCTTCCCTCCTTCGCTCCTCCTCTGGTCAATATAATAGGATAGTTCCTGAGAGATAGGTAACCTTTCAAGAACAATCCGCCGCTTGTTCGGAAAAGATAACGAGGCGTGTTGGTTGGTATTCTGTGTGGCTGTTTGACAATTGACCTTCTTCACGGCGGTAGCCACTGTTTGGTTGGTCGCATAGCAGATGGAACCACCAAGCGGATGCGGCAAGTAACGGTGCTGGCAGGCTGGTACGTCACGGGGACAGACAATGCTTCTTCTGTTTGTAGCTCGCCAGCAGATACTGGGCCAGACATACCATGACTGCTCACGCGTGTTCCCCCCCCTCCTCCCCCCCCCCACCCCCCCCACCTTTTTCACCTGCCCCGCACCCACCTTCCCTTCTTCACTCCTCCTGTGGTCCACCAAACTCACCATTGCTGTATACAGAGCTTCCAGTTGGGTCACTCGGCAGACGTGACGTGTCTCGCCGTGTCACCTGACGGCCTGCTCGTCGCTACGGGAGAGGTTTCAAGGCGACCATGCATTCTACTCTGGCAGGCAGACACCGGAGATGTTGTGCAGGTGAGAGAGCACCGTTTGTTATTCATGTAAAGGCCGTTCGGTTATTATCAAAAAGTTTTGTCCAGATTTTCTTTGTTTTTTCTGTTCAAGAAAAACTAGAAAATCTGGAAAAAAAATAAAAACCATAAATACGAAGTCAAAAAGTGGAAATTTAACAGAGGGAGAAGACAAGATATCAGGAACTCTTAGCATTCACACACTACTACAGTATGTATAGTATAGAAACACAAAAAAAACAGGGAAAGCGAAAATCTAGAAGAACAAAAACATTGCGCGAAAATAAACAGGAAAATCAGGGAATTAGGACAAAAAGTTGTTCGATAATATGGGGTTCAGGGTTATTTTTGGGAGTTCTATGGTTTTCTTGCTTCCGGGTAGAATGCTTCTGAGTGATCAATGATGAAGCTCATTTTATGCTATGTACTACTATGTCCCGCAATATAAGAAAATTTTGTGTATTAATATTCAATGAAAACGGTTCTAATATTTCGGGACAAAGTGGTACACATAGTCGGATGACAGGGATAGTAAATAACTGCCTAGGATTTGAGGGTAGAAGGTATAGAGAAAACATGCAATGAGGAGGGAAGGAGCAAGGGCAGCAGTTGAACACGTAGATAGAGGCTAAGCAGGAAGGAGGTACAGAAGGGTGTTAGACCTCGCGCGCATACGACAGAATTTAAGTTTTTTTTTGTGGTGGCAAACATGATGATAGATCTCATATCGGACAGGTCATCAATTTCCACATTACTGATGTAGATATCCAGGGCAGGTGCATTCCTGATCTGTATGATCTGTATGACCTGTATGATCTGTATGATCTGTACGATCTGTATGATCTGTATGAACTGTATGATCTGTATGATCTGTATGATCTGTATGAACTGTATGATCTGTATGATGTGTATGATCTGTATGATCTGTATGATCTGTATGGTCTGTATGATCTGTATGATCTGTATGATCTAGTTCATGTTGCCGGGTGAAGTATTGATGGGGTGATTCATCATCTTTGAAGCTCGATATGTTGCACATACATTGCCGGATGACAAAAAGGTGATAATAATATATGCCACAAGATAACTGTTCTCGATATTTCAGCTCATCATAGGGCCTAGTGGGAGCCATATAATCTGCATGATCTGTAATACCACAAGTTTCCTGGGTTGGTTTCGTATTGCGGCTCCTGCGCAACATCTTATAACGGCAGGTTAGGATTTACAGATGATCTATCTGTAGATGATCTATCTGTAGATGATCTATCTGTAGATGATCTATCTGTAGATGATCTGTCTGCCCAACGTGCGAAATGTTTATGGGTAAAACCATTGAAGCTCATCATGCTGCGCATAAGTTTCCTGGGTTGGGTTTGTATCACGGCTCCTGCGCAACATATCATAACTGTAAGTTAGGATCTATAATAATACAAGTAGATGATCTTTCTGTAGATGACCCATCTGATCTGTAGGTGATCTGTCCGAGGTGTGAAAGTGTATGGGTGATCACCGTTGAAGCTCATCATGTTGCGCATATTTTGTCGCATACCGAACCTGACAACCCTTAAAAAATAGAAAATATTATAATAGATAGGGAAGCTTCCGAGAACATTTCGCGATTTATTGTAAGAGAAGAATGTGTTTGTCCATATAGTTCTGATATACGTAAAATAAAAAAAACACGTTTTTTTCTCAATCCCCGCTTGTCCCCTCTCCGTACAATATGTATTGACACAAATATCAGACGCTGTCGGGCTTCCACAAGCGCGCCATCACGGCATTGTCGTTTTCTCCAGACGGCTTACAGCTTGCCTCCCTGGGGTGTGACGACGATCACAGCATTGCTGTGTACGACTGGGACAACCGCTTGCTCAAGGTGCGCCATGAAACTGTTTCGAGGGCAGGCATGAGGGCCTGCAACTACTATTATTGTACCAGACGAGGGCATCTTGGTTTCTCTCATGGTATTCTTCTTCTTTTTGTTCTTGTTCTTGTTCTTGTGCTTTTTCTTCTTTTCCTTCTTCTTGTCAATCTTGTCAATTTGTTTCTTTATGGGAATGTTTTTGAGTGACCAACGCTGAAGCTCATGTTATATACATTGCTGAAGATATTGTTTTTCTCAGGTGATTCAAGCCGTAGCCAGTCCTCTCTAGTCAAGACGCAAGTAGGCATGTACAGAAGGGACTATAATTTATGCAGAGGAAGGCGTTCTTCTTTCGGGGTAGAAGAATGTTTTTGCGCAATCAACGTTGAAGCTCGTCATGCTACACACCAACCGTTGTCGGATGGCAAGGATGATAACACTTAGACGCATGCCACGGTAGGGGTGCACCATGGTTTTTGCCTTGTAAGGGTGGTCACTTGATTATAGTATAGGAACTCTATACCTGCAGTAGTCAAAAACTGATTTTGGAGGAAAACAAAAAGTGCGACGAACGTACTCCTACAGTAAGTGTGAAATAAAAAAAATAAAATTCCGACGATTTTGGGTGATTTTAACCCATTCAAAACTGAAAAAAACATATCTCACACTAATTCCAAGTAGTTTGTCCCCAAATTTGTGGGACCAGTTCTTAACGGGTTAAGAAGCCCAATCATTCAAAAAAAAAAAAAAAATCAGCCAAAAAGTGCTACTCGTACCTCTTTCGTAGCACGCGACACTATTACGGGGTGGGCTAATGTAGTAAACAGGACCTACGGTACACACAAAAACCTATATATTTACCTATTTTTACTAACAGCATTTGGTCCTATTTACTATGGCCCTCTGTAATAATAAAGCAACCATCTCTGATGCCCTCATGGTTCAACCATCTATGTCTGTGTCGCAAATAAACAAACAAAACAAAAAAAAACAGGCGGCCGCAAAGGGGGGGCGTCGAAAAGCCTTGGCCGTCGCGTGGAACAGTTCCGGAACCCGCATGGTGACGTGCGGCTTAAGGCACGTTAGCTTCTGGGCGGTGTCGGGGCGAAACCTGAGCCACTGCCGGGGGGTGTTCGGAGGGAAAGGGAGGAAGCAGACCCTTCCCTGTTGCACGTTCATGGGCGACACCGCGGTGGTAAGAAGTGTAGTGCACAGATCGTACAGATCATTAACTATCCCCAGGTCATGATCTGGTTCTTTCAGGGCAGATATATCCCTGATCTGTATGATCTGTATTATCTGTATGATCTATATGATCTGTATGATCTGTACGATCTGTATGATCTGTATGATCTAGCCATGTTGCCGGGTGGATACCGTACAGTCTGCATGATCCCGGACATGTTTCGGAGGATCTACCTGTACTATACAGATCCTGCATAGCATATCACAATGGAAGGTTAAGATCTAGACGATCTGGAGATGATCTGTAGATGATCTGTAGATGATCTATCTGTGAATGATCTATCTGTAGATGATCTGTATGTCCGAGGTGTGAAAGAGTGTGGACGGGGAAACACGTGTGCTTATTGTTGTATACGAGGCATTATTTTGCCCTGCCGCCGACCATTTATTTCAATGTACAAGTATTGGATTGGATTGGATTGGACGAGGCCTCCTACCCCAAAGTGGGAAGATCTCACGCCGAGATGTATAGCTCCGCGCTGGGCACTCAGCGCGGGCGGCGGCAATACTTGAAAACGAAATTACGATTGGGCCCCATTTTTTTTCGCACGTGTAAGCGGCAACACGAGTTAGACCGTACAGATCAGGAAATAAATTTCCCTGAGAGTTCTAGATCATCTGCCCCGAGGTGTGGAAGTTTCTCGAAGTTTTGTTGGCGTAGGCTTCCAACCATGTTGGCGAAGTTATGAATATACGACGTACCCCTTTTGCAAAAATTAACTGATTTCAACCCGTAGCCAACCCGTCTCCATTCCAACCAAAGCAGAGGATAGTAAATATCGAAATAACTTAAAAAATTGCTGTAGCACGGGCCCTCTAACAAATAAACACCGTATGGTTGTGTTCCCCAAACCAGTAGTGTTTTTTTCGTGCTATGGTTGTGTTGGCCAATAAGCCTTACACGTAAATACTATTACGGGGAGACCATACTATTAATAGTACAAATCAGGACCCCATCAAGATAGTTCCAGGATTTTTACTGATAAGCATATATACGTAGTTGGCCCTGAAATATACTACCAGTATGTTCTCTCGTACTACCAGAGGTACGATGACCGCTCACATCCACTCACCCACCAACCCATTTGTTACTTTTCACGCGTCGTGACAATCCGATACATACAACCAGGTCGGCACGGGTGATGGGCATCTGTACCTGTTCGAAAACGGCTCCACCGTCTTGACTCGTTCGGTCAAAGCCCACACGGGATCGGTCTACACTCTCTACTCTGTCGCCGGTCCCTCCGGAAAAGACGGTGGTGGTGGTGGTGGTGGGGATGGCCAGGCGGGTGTTTGGAGCGGTGGAAAGGACGGGCTGGTAAAATTCTACAACAGCCAGGTGTGTGTGCTTGGACGTGTTTACTCTCAACTTTGTATCTTGTTGCATTTTGCCTGTTTTTAATAGCGCAAAACCTGATCTACAGCAGTAGATAGATATATATTTTTGGCAGATCGTGAAAATCAGGAATCTATCAATCCCGAAATATCTAGATAATGGAAAGGGCATCTGATGTGATCTGATGTGATGTGATCATCTGATGTGATCATCTGATCATCTGATCTGACCTGATCGTCTGATGTGATCGTCTGATCTGTGCGATGCACGTATCATTTATTGTTCAGTTTTCGAACAGGTCTACTACGGTGTCAAGGAGTTTAGCGACGCTATATGCGTACGACAAACTTTATTTGTATTTGTTTTGCAGATCGTGTAAACCAGGAATTTGTCGATTCCGAAATATCTAGATGGTGATCTGATCTGGTCTGATCTGATGTGAACTGATCTGATCTGATCTGGTCTGATCTGATCTTTCCGATAGTGCGGTACTGTAGAGTGCAGACTTCTCGCTTATTTTGGAAATAACAGGTCTATGGCGCGAATGAGTTTAGCATGTATAGACTACGACTTTCGTAGATCAGGAATATGTCTGCCCTAAAAGATCCAGATCATGAAATAGGCATCTGGTCTGATCTGATCTGATCTGATCTGATCTGATCTACCTGACCTGATCTACCTGACCTGATGATCTGGTCTGATCTCGTCTGATCTGATCTACCTGATCTGACGATCTGATCTGATATGATCTGATCTGATCTGACCTGATCTAATCTGCTCTGATATAATCTGATCTGATCTGACCTGGTCTAATCTGATCTGATCTGATCTGATCTGATCTGATCTGATCTGACCTGACCTGACCTGGTCAAATCTGATCTGATCTGATCTGATCTGACCTGCTCTGGTATGTCCTGATCTGATCTGATCTAAGATCTGATCTGATCGGTCCGAAAATGCGGAAAACAAAAGGCGGCGGACTTATCGTACACACTCAACCAAATTCTGTACCAACAGGTCTACGGCGTGAAAGAGTTCAGCGTGGCCACGATAGCCTCCAACGGGGCAGCGGGCGGCGCCGCGGGAGCTCTGAAGGTATTTTTGTTTTGAGACACAGGCCGCCTTAAGGTAGAGAGAGGTACACTTGTTCCCCCCCGAGGTTTCTTCCTCCCTTGAGGAGATCTGTACTAATAGCAAGTCAAAAACTGATTTTCAAGAAAAAATGAAAGTGCAAACCTGATGAACAATCCTTATGGAAAAAAAAACAAATAAAAAAAACAGAAACATTGATTTTTGACGATTTTGGGTCAAGGAGCGCCTCCCCCCCCCTTGTCGTCCAGGAAGTATTTATTTGCCTTCTAAGGCGACAAAAAGTGCTCTTTCCCCTATCGTAACACGCCTCTTAACGTCTCCTTATTTTGGAGCTGCATAAGGAGACAGATAGCGAAAACCACAGGAGGTAGTAGTAGTAGTAGTAGTAGTACCTGATGTTTAGCACTATACGAAGTATTTAAAGAAACATGAAAAAAAACACAGCTATATATATGTACAGGGCTGTAAGTTGGCTGATTGAAAGTCACCGACTATTAATAGTTCTTTTACGGGGGGGGATGTTTCCTTTTTTTTGTTCATGTTATCCCCTTGGGTCATAACCATTGATCACAGCTAGCTCTGTTATTTTTAAGCACCCTCTCTCGCTGCACTGCTACCGCGCGCACACGCAGGCCCTCGCCGCCTCGGCAGCTGCGGTAGGAGGAGGAGGAGGAGGCGTCGCCCCCGGCCCGGGAGGAGGAGGAAAGAAACGACCCGGGGCTGGGGGCTCTAGCGTTAGCCTAGACCCGGCGGTAAGGAGCGTGTTCGCGTCGAAAGACGGCTGCCGGCTCATGATAGGAACGCGAGGAGGGGAGCTGTACGAGATGTCCACCGCAGACGGAAGCGACGCGAGAGGAGCGGGGGGGGCGGGGGCGGGGGCGCGGGGGGGAGCCGGACCGCTGACCGCGGGCCACGGCAGAGGCCAGGTGGGCAAGCAGCGTTGCTGCTACGGGGAGAGATCCGTGTCACAGCGGTATCATACGTAGGGTTTTTGTTTTGGCGTGTTCGAGCCCCAAGCCGTTCTCGTTGACGGAGCTCCTCAACCATTGCAAATGAGGAGTTACTCGGTAATTACCCGGTAATACCCGGTAATACCCGGTAACTACTCGGTAATTAACCGGTAATTATAATTACACCGGCAATTACCCGGTAACTACTCGGTAATTACCCGGTAATTACCCGGTAATTACCCAACATCGCTGGATCCGGGATTCCCTTTTACATGTGGACGGCGTGATTGGAACAAGTGCTACACTTTGTCAGATTGCAAATGGAATAACGCTATATTTTGCCTTCATCAGAGATGTATTGGAATTTAGATATTTTTCTATTGCAAAACACTAATAACAAACGGTGTATTCCACCAACGATGTTGGGTTAAGGAGCATACTAATAGCCAGTCAGAAATATTTGCCTCAGACGGCAAAAAAGGTGCTACCTCTATTATTTTGACGCTATTCGTTGCTGCCACACCGCAGAGACATAAGATACATGCATGCATGTTGTTCCACTACCTATTCCCCACAGGAGTGGTAGTTTAGTAGAAGGTAGTTTGTAGAAGTCTCGGGCGTATGTGAGCTTGCTGTACATATGTACGAAATCTCAGATAGACGATTGTTTACAGCTTAAAGATAAAGTTATCGCTTATTAAATAATACTGGTACTACTGTAATATATAACAGCTGTGATGTCGACCGATTCTTTAAAAGGTTTTTACCTAGGATGTAGTGTGGAACAGCACACATCGTGCGAGAGCGATGTGGAGCACCGCGAGCAACAGGGTCTACCGCATAGGCTTAGCTGTGTCGCCGTTAGTCATCGCTGCGCTTGTCAGGGCGAACGTAGGTCGGTATCGATAACTGATACGCAAAACTATTTCCGTGACTTCGGGGGCTGTCTGCTGTGTGGAGATGTGGAGATGTGTATCAGTTCGAAAAATGCTTAATTTTTCATGCCGGTTGAGATCTGTATGGTACCAGGTATCAGGTATCATGTGTACGGCTCATGCACAGCATCTCAAAACGGCAAACGCAGGATTTATCCAGATGATCTATCTAAAAGGTCTATCTAGATGATCTATCTAGATGATCCATCTAAATGATATGTCTAGATGATCTATCTACATGGTCTATCTATTAGATGATATATCTAGATGATCTATCTAAATGATTCTAGATGATCTATCTAGATTATCTATCTAGACGATCTATCTATTAATAGATGATCTATCTAGATGATCTATCTAGATGATCTATCTAGATGATCTATCTAGATGATCTATCTAGATGATTTATCTAGATGATCTATCTATTAGATGATGTATCTAGATGATCTATCTAGATGATTCTAGATGATCTATCTAGATTATCTATCTGGACGATCTATCTATTAATGGATGATCTATCTAGATGATCTATCTAGATGATCTATCTAGATGATCTATCTACAGTAGATGATCTATCTAGATGATTATCTATTTATTTTATTTTATTTTATTTTTTGTCCATCCCATTTATTATCTTCGCACTTCCGTCTCTCTCTCCCTAGTCGTAACTCAGACCCGTGGTCACAGAGTAGGCTCTTCTCCCTCCTCCCCCACTACGGTTCTTGCCTTGCTTTTTTATCGCGAGAAGATTTCAGCACTTTCTTCCCTCGTCGACTTGCGTCGGATTCCACGTACCCACGCCACGAAGGCGCTCTCAGCAATTGGTTCGTTTTTATTTTTTCAAATAAAGTAAAAATCTCACCACGGTGGGAATTGAACTTGGGTACCAATGCTAGTAGCCTTTGAATCTGACCACTAGTCTACCGGGGCGACCGGTCTAGATGGTATATCTAGATTATCTATCTAGATGGTCTGTCTAAACGATATATCTAGATGATATATCTACAGTAGACGATCTATCTACGAGATGAGCTGTCAAGATGATCTATCTATCCAGATAATCTAGATCGTGATCTGTCCTATGTGAGAAAAGCTAATAATGCTTCCTCTCCTTCTTCCCCACTTTCCCCCTGCTTCCCGCATCAAATGTCACACCGAAAATGCCTTGTTCTTATCAGGTCTGGGGTTTGTCAGCACACCCCAAGGAAAGATTGTACGCCACGTGCGGGGACGATGGCAGCGTGAGGATCTGGTCCCTCGACGACAGGAGGGTAGTGGGGAGCATCTCCACCGACTGCTCATGCCGGGCGCTTTGCTACAGCCCCGATGGTGCTAGCCTTGCTGTAAGCTTTTTACTGCTTTTACTTTTTTCCAGGTTTCCGGGTTTCCAGATTTCCAAACTTCCAGATTTTCAAATTTCCAATTTTCCAGATGTCCGAGTTCCCACTTTTCCAATGGGTCGGGAAATGGGAAGAAAGCGAAAATGATGTTAATGCGTGAAAAAGGGCAGAAATGAAGAAACAATCAGCGCCAATGAGCAGTCGTTTTTTTCTCCCCCACATATGTGCCGCCGCCATGCCTTGGCACGCCCGCCCCGGCCGCCATTCCATTTTTTTTTTCCCCTTGACCACCGTGTTTTCTTCGCCCACCTTCGACACTGGCCAACTCCTGGCGCTGGCCAATTCCTGGTACTGCTGTGCTTCGTATTCGTGTTTGCGTCAGGTGGGCTGCGGCGGCGGCAAGGGAAAAGCGGATGCTTCGAAATCTGGCACATTCTTGGTGCTTAAATCCGAGAACCTCGCACTGCGTCACGAGGGCAAGGTACTCACATATCATGCCTTGCGCTGAGTATTAAAATTACACATTTTTTTTTTATCAGACGCATTTTGATTTTTTAATACAGAGACGCTAGTTTAACCCATTCAGAACCGAAAAATTTATTCCACACTAATTCCAAGTAGTTTGTCCCCAAATACGTGGGACCAGTTCTTAAGGGGTTAACACTATCTCGAGTTGAATATATATATATGTATTTGCGTTCCACATTTCGGGGACCCCAGACTGTGCTGCGGTTCAAAAATGTACCAGGTACACCACAACTACTTTGCTCTGAAGCAGTCAGCGAGCGCCGACTGCTACTGATATCTCAGCGGTTATTGTGTACGTCTAACGTCAGCTCAACTGTCCTATCTGCGAAAGCTTTCACATCTCGGACAGATCATGATCTATATCGTACAGGTCCTCGATCCCAATTTGATGATCTAGATCTTTCAGGGCAGATAGATTCCTGATCTGTATGATCTGTGTGATCTGTATGATCTGTATGATCTAGTTCATAAGACATGTTTCCTGGGTTGGATCCCTACTGCCTGGTGTACATATCTTTCGCAGCAACCTCAGAAACGCAAGGTTAGGATCTAGATGATCTATAGATGATCTGTAGATGATCTACCTGTAGATGATCTACCTGTAGATGGTCTATATGTAGATGATCTATCTGTAGATGATCAATCAGTAGATGATCTATACGTCTGTAGATTATCTATCTGTAGAGGGTCTACCTGTAGATGATCTATACATCTGTAGATAATCTATTTGTAGATGATTTCTCCGACCTGTGAAACCTTTCATTATCACGTGTTCCAGGACGCCGACGACTGGATTCGGGACATCAACTACTCGGAGGACGGGACCCGCCTGGCCGTCGCCTCCAACGATTGCAAGATCTACGTCTACGCCACGCGGGACGGGTTCTCCAAGCTCAGCACGATATCGACACACCAGAGCTTCGTCACGCAGGTCGATTTCTCCGTGGACGGCAATTACATCCAGAGCGCAGATGGCGCCCGGTCCCTGCTCTTCGCGGACGCCGCAACAGGGTTGCTCATTCCGAGTAAGCTCCGTTTTTTTTTTTTTTCCCGGCTGGTTGAGTCGTCGTTGCTTTTACAGAAGATAGGCCCCGCGAATATGATGAGCACAATCTTCGTAATGTAGTGCTAACGTCAGGCTCTCTTCATGGGGAACGGACGCTACATACATACGGTAAGGTGTTCGCTGATGCCGCAACGGGGTAGCTCATTCCGAGTGAGCTCCGTTTTTTTGTTTGGTTTTGGCTGGTTGAGTCGTCGTTGCTTTTACAGGAGATAGGCCCTTACGAATATGATGAGCGCCATCTTCGTATGTATGTAGTGCTACCGTCAGGATCTGGTTCATGGGGAACGCACGCTACATATGTACGGTAAGGAGTTTTGATTGAAAAAGTCGGGCTCAGCGGTGAGGGCTACCACTCCGTCCCTAAATATAAGAATTTTTTTATTTTAATACTACTGTACAAAATGTGCTTATATTTGGGGACATAGTGGTATATACCACATTTTACACATTAATATTCAATAAAACGGTTTTTATATTAAGGGACAGAGTTGTAGGTCAGAAGGAGCTCGTCGTGTTGACGTTGTGTACGTAATTTGACGGCTAACGCGGGGTCCACGAAGCCATCCGTGTCAACCAACTGCGCAAACCCTTATTTCTCCGGCCACATACTCGCCATATTTCGTAGGCCTGTGAGTAAGGAATGCCTTGGCTGAACTTGGCGCTGTGAATGGTTACTTATTTGGTGGCGAAACATACCAACGAATTGACTTAGTGTTTGCCAAGACGTTTTTACGGGGATTCAGTTTGTTTCGCCCCGGTGGGCTAGCAGGTAACCACGAAGCCTGTAAGCGTCAAGAAAGCGAGTTCGAGCCCCGCCGAGTGCATGCTCTTACTTAGGCACTTTTTCTCGCTAAAAATATCTTGACTAGCAGAAAGCGCGAGAGCGTGAGTTAGCAAAATTCGATGAAAGTCGACGAGCGTTGGGAAGGCTGAACCCTCTGCGCGATAAAAATCAAGGCAAGAACCGTAGTGGGGGAGGAGGGAGAGGAGCCTACTTTGTGACCCCGGATCTGAGTTACGACCAGGGAAGGAAAGACGGAAGTGCGAAGATAATAAATGGGATAGAAAAAAAAAAAGAAAAAAAGTATCGTAAATCGTTAGTCGCTTCAAATAATCTATCTCAAAATCTTACTTTGGGGCCTTAGAAGGGCGTTTGGATATTACAATAGTTTGTATCGTTCAAGCTTTTTTCGTTCGATATACTATGCAGTAGTCCAGCTAGCCTTCACAAAAACACACACAATATCGAGCCACAAACGCACTATTATAGTCAGACACAACTACCTTGGTACGCAGCACACCGCTAATTACAGCACGCAACCGCACTTCAACACCTACCAAAGACACTAGTCGGTGACATGTGGTCAGCCAACACAGCCCTGAGTATTTATGCCATTGAGGCATTGAGTGGGAGGGGCTACCACCGCCTTGTGTTCGCGTTTCAACCGATTCGCTCGCGTCTTTCCGCTCAGTCAACAAAACAAACCTAACCCGAAAAAAACAAAGAACCGGTGTAACGTAACATCAAGACACTATCATACTGCTTTTTGTTTTGTTTTTTAAGTTTTTTAGTAGCCCTGGCGCTGCGCACTTTGCAGGAACCCTCGTACATATTCAACATTTTAGGGACTTGAGAGGGACAATTGCTACCACAAAAAATGACGATTATAAGTACCCGCCATTGCTTGGTTGGCTGATGATAAGCTAAGCAACCGAACCGTAACAATACAGCGAAGTTTAACATGCAACTGTTTGTACTGCTGCGCGCTCACACTCTCGGTATGCACTGTAGGCGGTCGGTAACGCTAAACATACCAGGTCTGTTTAAGAGTCGGGTCAAACCTCGTGGGTTAGGCGGCGTCAGGTTTAGCAAGTGTGGTCCGACCCAATCCGTGAGAGTTTGAAAACCCCCCGACCCGACCCGACCCGACCCGACTCGAAACCGAAAGCCAAAACGAAAAACGAAAAACGAGAAAACGAAAACGAACACAAAAAAAAGAAGACAAAAGACGAAAACGAAAACAAAGACAAATCCTAATACGTCTTTTGCATGGAGTGATCCTCGCCTTGTGAGAAGCTGCCGTGGTCGCTGATAACCCAGTCCCCGCTCATGAACATGTTGGGTATCGGGGTTTTACAAGTCGGCATGCTGTCGTACGATCCCGGGGAGAAGTGGGTCACCCCCTGTGCGATCCTTACCACGCTGTAGTCCTCCACCTGAGAGGAGTTTGACCGGACAGCGTGAAAAACATGACGTTTTACAGTAGATTACGACAGAGGCAGTATCATGGTGTTTACTACTTGCCTTACCCTCAGTACGGCTTAATACATCTTCATTCCGAGAAATTTCCGCGGCGGTCGGGGTTAGGGTAGGGTTTATATAGCGAGGAGACAGTATATTGTGAGGGTATTACCTGCTGAGCTATAGGGGTAAAAGATCGATCGATTACCCAGCCCAGGGTAATCCTTATAACACTCTCCCCCCCTCTGAACGGCGGGATATTTGGGACGTCGGTACCGTATACGGCCGTACGTTGACCTACCCGCTTCGTTTCAATACCTGGGGAACCAGGGAGACGTGTTATTTGGGGACGCACGCGCAAGCGTTTCTGAAAAAAGAAACGTTCGAAGTGAGATTCGAACCCGTGTCCTCGACGACGTCAAATGTGAGGGTATTACCTGCTGAGCTATAGGGGTAAAAGATCGATCTTTTACCCAGCCCAGGGTAATCCTTATAACAATATGTCACTTGGCCCAGCTTCGACAAAACCGCTGATGGTCCACGTTACCGGTACCCTTTCATTGCATACTCGCTCCGAGAAAATTCCGAGAAGTTTCTTAGGCGGTTGGGGTTAGGCTTTTGGGGGTAGGGGTTGAGGTTTGACCCCTTTATTAAGACTGCACTCCCGATGTGGGGATAATTTACTTGGAATTAGAGTCAGATTTCGGTTTCTGTACAGTGCGGTAGTAAAAGGGTAAAAAGTCAAGCTTTTGCTTCAACCATTTTGTCCGAGCTGGGCCAAGGTCGAGGTCTGTACGGGCCTCGTTGGAGAGGAGCATCAAGCTTGCCCAACCGTTGCGGATACAAGGAGGGGGAAGCTGCGTGAACCTTTCACACGTCGGACAGATCATCTACAGATAGATCATTTAGGTTAGGTACAGATAGATCATCTTAGAGTATCTACAGATAGATACTCTAGATAATCTAGATTCTAATCAGCCGTTATGAGATGCTGTGCAAGATCGATAAAGTACAGATCCATCCCATGACACATGTGCTAGCTCATGCAGACTATACGGCTCCCACCTGGCCACATGAGTAAGATCATAAATATCATACAGATCATACATATCATACAGATCAGGATTATATCTTCCCTGAAAGATCTAGGTCATACAAGTGGAAATCGATGATCTGTCGTCAGATGTGTGGAGCCTTTGATTTGTCACACATGAGCGGACACATTAGCGGGTAGATATAGAGGAACATCAAGCTCGCCCAGCCGCTGGGGGCCTCGCAAGGGGGGGACTGCGGCAAGATTCGATTGGCAGCACTTAAGCGTCTACAAACTTTCACACCTCGGACAGATGATACAGATCATCTACAGATCATTTCCACTTGACCATCTAGATCTTTCAGAACAGGTGTATTCCTGATATGTATGATTTGTATGATCTGAAGGATCTAGCTCACGTTGCCGGGTGGTAGCCATAGAATCTGCATGATCTAGCACATGTTTCCTGGGTTGGAGCTGTACCATGCAGATCCTGCACAAACCCCTCACAACGGCAGGTGAGGAACTAGATCATCTATCTGCAGATAGATAGATATATCATGATCTGTAGATGATCTGTCAGAGGTATGCAACGTTTAGACCTTCGTACGGTAGCCATCCTGCGTGGACAGGGAAACGTCCTAGAGAGAAAACCGCGATATTTCCTTGTTGAAAAGTTTACGAAGTCAATCACTTTAGAGGTTTTTAGATAAGCGGAGGGTTTCTGTAACAGGGTGTACTAGGGAGTTTTCGCAATATTCGCCCACGCGTTTATAGACCGCAAAGTCAACTGCAAGGTCAGCACGTGAGCGAGTTCTGGCTCTCTAAATATCTGCGTTCATAATCGAAAAAAACGAATTGCTAGCCCTATTTGTTTCGGCAGACGCAACAGCAGCGGCAACAGCGGCAGCAGCAGCAACAGCAGCAAACGCAACCGTAACAACAACAGCAGCAACAGCAGTAGCAACAGCAGCAGCGGCAGCAACAACAGCGGCAGCAGCAACAGCGGCAGCAGCAACAGCACCACCACCACCACCAACAGCACCAACAACAGCAGCATCGGCAGAAGCACCAACAACAGCAGCAGCAACAACAACAATGACGGCAAAATGTAACAGCGGCAGC
The DNA here is from genome assembly GCA_008828725.1 of Saccharina japonica. NCBI lineage: Eukaryota > Phaeophyceae > Laminariales > Laminariaceae > Saccharina > Saccharina japonica. The sequence continues at coordinate 49,721 of MEHQ01002373.1, read as the reverse complement.
AGCAGCAACAACAGCAGCAGCAACAGCAATAACAGCAGCAACAGCAACAGCAACAGTAACAGCAACGACAACAACAGCAACAGCAGCAACAACAACAACAACAACAATGGCGGCAAAATGTGAATACCTTCGCTCTCCCCACCGCTGGCACGCACACTGCGATATCGCGTTGAACCTGTCACGAACAGCGACGGCGAAAGGAAGAGGGACAGGGAGAGGGGGGAGGGAGGAGGGAGAGGAATGGACGAAGAGAGGGAGAGGGAGACGGAGCGGGGGACGGAGAGGGGGGAGGGAGAGGAAATGACGCAACGAGGGAATGGCGAAATTAGAGAGAGGGAGAGGGGGGAGGGAGAGGAATGGACGAAGAAAAGGGAGCCGTAGCGGGGTGCAGCATCAATCCTGACCAAAGACGTCAGAAGACGAGAGTTTAGGCCCTGTGACAGACGACCGTCTAAACTTAATATACTAGTTTTAGTTCGGGAGTTCCTAAAGGCTAAAGGCGTGACTGACGACACCCGAGACGACAGCTTAGAGCCTGGGCCGGTCGCGGACGACCGACCGGCTGGACTTACGATAGGATAGCTCTCGCTAGGAACAAAACAAAAATCGCTGGGAGCTCGCGCTGGTGTACATTGGTAATAAGGCACGCCTTATTGTCTTCAACTGCTTACGCTGGTGCCAGGCATGAACAAAAATCGGAGATTTTCGGTACGACGGCCGAGATCTCCGGCTTTTCCTCCTCTCTATGATCTCCGGCTTCACCCAGCTCAAAATTAAGGCATGCCCTTTCTCCGGCCTTACCCAGCTCAAACGTTAGGCACGCCTTGTATCTACGGTTTCACCCAGATCAAAATGTAGGCACGCCTTATCTCTCTGGTTTCACCCAGCTTAAAAGTAAGGCATGCCTTATCTCCAGTTTCACCCAGCTTAAAAGTAAGGCATGCCTTATCTCCAGTTTCACCCAGCTTGAAGGTAAGGCATGCCCTATTTTTAGGCGGCCGTTCAAAAACTAGCAACTTTCTCTCGTAAACTATACCACTACAGGGTGGGCTAACGTAGTCAGAAGAGTAATCAGAACCCACCCATAGACGGACCCAAAAAACTGGAATCCTCCCATGCTTACACACAATTCTTGGTTATGATTACGACGACTGTACGTTCCACCGTAATAAATTTAGCGTGGGAGTTCCTAAAGAGGTGATTTTTTACGCCGTTCGAAACTGCCGTCTCCCGGCATCTTTTATCCTGACTGAACCTAAACATACTACAGTAAATTTAGTGTGGGAGTTCTAAAAAGGCGTTACTGCAAGAAACTGCCGTCTCCTGGCCTATTTGAGCCTGACTTGACTTAAATACAATGGTTTTAGTGCGGGAGTTCCGAAAAAAGGCGTGACTCGGGAAGGTCCATAACTGGTGTCTCCCGCCATGTTTGATCCTGACTGACTTGACTGACTGACCTTGGCTACCAGGTCTTCGTCCGACTGCGGTAGCAACTGGTCGGCGTGGTAGAAGTCGGCCTCTAGCACCGTTCCAGCGCTCTGGCTGAGGGAGTCGTGCATTGTGCTCAGGTCGAAGAAAGTCCAACCGGTCGTCTTGTCGAAGCCAAAGCAGGCGTTGCTGAAACAATCCGGCAGTTGATATCAGCACCGTAATTTTTAAGGGTAGGTGTCAAGTCGGGGGTTTCAAGGAGAGGTGGCGTCGAGGGAGGGGGGTGAGGGAAGGGGGGGTGGGGGGGGTGGGTGTACTCGTGTCATGCATGGCCGCAGTCGTATGACCATAAACCCTCGCGTCCCCACGCGGGGGGGGGGGTGTACTCATGGCATGAATGGCTGTAGTCGTGTGACCGTAGACCCTCGCATCTCTACAATGCCGGCATGGGGCACGTCGGGTTTTCACCGACCAGGCAGACATTTCTTGCGCCAGGCGCGAAGCGCGGGGAGGTGTTGAGCGAGTCGCATGAAGGGTGAGCTGCATCCTACTAAGAACCGCTTGTGAGGTGGACTTTCTTGCATATGGATGCGAAAGGTTATATTCTGCAAAGAAACGGTATATCCTGCCAAGAAACGTGATCTTCGGACAAGAAACGTAATCTTCAGATATGAAGCATGATGTTCACACAAAAAACGTTATCTTCTGACATGAAACGTTATCCTCTACCAAGAAACGGTATCTTCTGACAAGAAATTTAATCTTCAGACAAGAAACGTTATCTTCTGACAAAAAGCGCTATCTTCTGCCGAGAAGGTTTGTGTTTGGCGGCGCCGGCCACGTTATTATGCTCATACCATCGCCACTTGGAGCTGTAATGAGTTGGACGGGTTTATGGCGATATCATACACGCCACAGATTTTATCTTCCATGATTGAAAATCAACTGCTACGAACTTGAATTCAAAAACTCTAATACAGCTTTGTACGGGTTTATGGCTGGCCGAACAAATAGAGGAGGGGGGGGTGCGTCCGTTGAGTCACGCTAGCGGAACGGCAGCAGCGGTAGTGTACTGCACCGTACCAGCACCGGCTGGACAAGAAATCACAGCGGAGGAAACCGATATATACTTGGTAGGGCTGATAGTTGGCTGACTATACGTCGACGATTAGTTATAGGTATTACAGCTAGTTGCGGGCAGTTTCTTGCGGGCTTCTGCGTGTTTGTATCTGACGGACGCCTTACTGGGTCGACTTGTGTTTTTTTCTCCATAAATACTCAAAACGACACCTGGTAGCTTACTTCGCCACCTAGCAATTACGGGGGAGCATAGTAATAGCAATCAGAACCAAATATGGCAGGTAAACATATAGGGGACGTGTTGGTTTTAGGGTATATCGGGGGTTCTGATTAATACAGTACTGCCACCCGCAATAATAACTAGCCGAGGAGGTCGTGTAGAAACCCAACCCACAGCCCTATGTTTTACAGAAAAAAAACAGTACGTGTACGTAGAAAGTGGTGGCGACACCAGACACCAGACACCCGCCATTTCCATTCCCGCAGCTGACGCCGGCGCACGCTAGGACATACCCTGGTGCGTCATTTCGGCGTTACAAAGTCGCAAAACTCGAACGTCGCCCTAGATCACATAAAAAAATGCCTTCCATGACTAGGCTTTGACTCAATAAGCTCGCACCTATTAATAGTTCGCTTAACCCATTCAGAACTGAAAAAAATGTCCCACACTAATTCCAAGTAGTTTGTCCCCAAATTCGTGGGACCAGTTCCTAAGGGGTTAAGTAGACCATTTTTGGTGTTTTCTCACATGCGTGTTCAAGATTTTGTAGTGTCTGTGCAAATTTTGAAGCGAATTTGCAACAACAAAATGCTATTTTACACGTTTTGGTGTAGTTTATGCATGCGTTCGTTTTGAAAAACTCGCGGAAAAGCGTAACAACAAGTTTCGGGTTATTTAGGTCACAACAAAGCGTATCCTTCGCTACCTCTCACCTTTGGTAAGGCACCCTCACCCTCCTGTCCAGGTAGAGCCTCACCGCCAAAGCGTCTACAGACCTGCGCTTGAGAAAACATCGCAGAGCACACAAGAAGAGTCACCAACCAGGCCACATTATATAGGGGTGGGAGGGGTGTGTGTGCTCACATGTCATGCATGGTTGCAGTCATATGACCATAGACCCTCGCATCCCTACAATACCTGGGACGGTGCGCGTCGGGTTTTCACCGGCCAGGCAGACATTGCTTGCACCAAGCGCGAAGCGCCGTGAGGTGTTCGGCGAGTCGCACGAAGGGTGGGCTGCAGCCTACTAAGGACCGCTTGTGAGGCGGGTTTCGGCACCGCGTGTGTAGTTCCTAGTAGTTTCTAGTAGTTTCTAGCCTATTGATACTACGGTAGAGAGGGGGGCTGTTTTTGGGCCTAAATAGTTGAGATTTGACGGGCTCCATTATGCTCGAGAAGAGAGGGAACCCGGGCTGTAAAGCACGCTCGTACTCGGCGCATAAGCCACCTACGATTATCGTCCACGTTACGTAGTTGACCAGTGCCACGGTAGGGTGTTGACTTATTGTCAGGTAGGGGTGGCGGCTTATTGTCGACGGTTGTTCGTGTAACCCGACCAACATTTATATGCGCTGTAGAGCTAATAGTCCTAAAATAAGCATACGACGACAATCACCATGAGCAGCTCAACCGGTCAGGAAATATAGATGAGTCAGTTGCCCCACAGGATATATTCCACGGGACACCCAGCATCATATGGGACGTCCCATGCGATATTCCATGGGACATACGTATTCATGGGATTTCCCACGGGTCATCCCGTGGAGTATGCTGCAAGGTGTTCCATGGGGTGTCTGATGGGACATACCATATAGTAAATCCCGTTGGGCATGGTCCGGAACAAGGGAGGCAATCGAGAGACAACAACTGTTGACAAAGCAAGCTACTATTAATATCAATGATACATGTTAAACCTTGTAACCCTTTTAACCTTGTTACCCCTTTCAAATAAGTCTTTTTAAGCTTTTAAACCCATTTCACCCCTTTTAACCCTTTCAAGCTTTCTTTTTTTTCATCCCATTTATTTTCTTCGCCCTTCTTTTATCTCTCCTTCCTAGTCGTAACTCAGATCCGGGGTCACAAAGTAGGCTCTTCTCCCTCCTCCCCACTACGGTTCGTGCCTTGCATTTTTATCGCGAGAAGACTTCAGCCCTTTCTTCCCTCTTTGACTCGCATCGAATTGCGCCTACCCACGCTACTAGGCGTTCTCAGCAGTTGATTCAGTTTTTTATTTAAGCTTTGTAATCCAAGAAGCCTTATAACCGTTTTAATAACCCTTTTCACCCTTTCACCGTTTTCGGACCTTTTTAAGTCTGTAGGTACCCCTAATACATAGCGACCGAAACAACGAGGAGAGCAGCGATGTCAACAGTCTGTGACCAAATACAGCTCTCCACGATGGCTTCAGCAATGACTATTAATATCAATATACCTGAAGCCCATAAGGGATGTAATAAGCAACAGCTGAGCCATAATATGAATACTCGAGGTATAAGATGAACACCTGAGCTATAACATAACATGGATACCTGAGCTCTACGAGGCGTATCCAGTAGTGTTTTCGACTCGGCCCAGCTTCCACAAAAGGGTTGACAGTCCACATTAACTTCTCCTTAAGTCAACCATTTTAATTCCGAGAAATTTCCAAGCGGACGGGATTTGGGTTAGGGTTATAGAGTTAAGGCTATTTATAGATGACTGATATTGGCCAACATTGTATTCCCTGCCAGCTATATGCCCATTGAGCGGTTCCTGGTTGCTAGTTACGTGTGTTGCTTTCTTAGAACCCAGGGCAGTACCGTAACATTAGGGCTTTTATCCCATACACCACTGAACAAAAAAAAGAGGGTACCGCACGAATTTCGAGCAGTATGATGTGTGTCCCAATACAATGGTTGCAGCTATTCGGGGGTTAAAGTTAAAAAAAAAAAAAACACTTGATCGAAGTTGCACCAAAGTCTATAAGTAGAGCCCTCTGGAATACGGTACCTGAGGTTCATCATCCTAGAGAAGAACGGCAGCCGGGACAGCCCGGGCGCGGCTCTGACGATGCCCTTGACGCCGTTGATGCCGACCGCCGACACCACAGCGTCCGCCGGAAACGTTTCGTCCCCGCACGACACGGAAGTAACGCTTCCCGTCTCAGGACAAACCTCGATGTCGGTTACCCGCCTGCGTTGCACAGTTGAGTTGCACGCGTGAGCGAATGGGTTTATTTACGAGCGAATGCGAGTTTCTAGTTTTGACGATACCAAAAAAATAGGGTCCCCTTTCGATATATTGACTGAAGCGCCCGCAGCCACGGTCACGCACACAAGATGACGATATATACAAATATCCTGCCACGCGAAGTTCCTAGAGACAGCTATACTAACGCTTATAGCCAATGCTTCCATGAGGTGTGGAAGGATAACTGCAGCATGACAGGGGGAGCTCTGGCTAGCGATGGATAACGTTGACCTATGTTAAGTCCTGAGAAAACCGCGGTTACTGCGCTGCTGTAAAGTCCCGCATGACACGGAAGTAAAAGGTTCACCCTTGAGGACAAATGCCGATGTCAGAATACCCGCCTGTGTTGAAGTTGCACGCGGAAGGAAGCGACGGAGCTAACCCCTCTGGAATAAAATAATTGGAATTAGTGTGAGTTGTTTTCTGCAGTCCCTACGAGGTTACTTGGTAAGTCGCAGTGCAGGACACCTACACTATAACCTACCAGGTACCACTCTGTTCCATAATATAAGCAACTCTTGTTTATTAATATACAATCGAATCGTTTTTTTGTATCATGGAACATAGTGGTATATAGCATTCCTCTTTTAGAAAAAAAATGAGGACAATCATTTAATTTTAGGACAAAAACAAGTTTCTTCGATAATAACGGCCCGAAAAGCTGCTGCAGCCTCCTGAAACCTTCTTGCCCAAAATCAGTTATCGTCACAACTAATAATTCAGTCTCGTTCCAAACGCGACATTCATGAAATTACCCCGCCTGCCGACAGGTATCGTCTACCCTGCAGCTGCATTGGGCGTTATCTACGATCCCCGCACGGGTCGGCAATCGTACCACAAGGGCCACATGAGCGACGTCATATCTCTGACGGTTTCATCTTGCAGGCGTTTCGCTGCGTCAGGGGATGCGGCCAACCCTCCCCGTGTTCACGTCTGGGACGCCGTGACCGGTGCAGGTGATCACCTGAATAGAGGCATAACCCTTCGCACGATGCCCCATGCTCGAACCGAGCATAAAAAATAACCCGCGAAGCTCGTACGAGCCGCCTTTCGTATCCTAATAATTTTTCTTATCGATCAGGATTGGCATCCGACAATGTGCAGAATAACTTGAAAACATGGATCACTCACACAAAACAATAGGCAGAAGAAAACAACTCGAGGGGGGTCGAATAAATAATATACACCTCCCTCGTATGTTGATTGCTGTAGCCGCCTTTTCGTATCAACGTCGGGGCATGTTTATGAGTGATCAACGTTGACGCTCATGTCGGATGGCAAGGATAATACAAAAAAATGTGCCTACGTATGTATCTTTATCCGATCTCAAATAGACAAAGAGTTCGTCCGTCTTTCGTACCGATTTCGAGGAAGGTTTAAGAGTGGTAAAAATTGAAGCTCATCCTGCCCATTGTGGCCGGATGGTAACTACAATAAACCATAATAAGGTGTGCTTAGTATCCGATATCGAAGCGTTCAAGAGCTCGTTTAAAAAAAGAAGAAGACAATCTGCTTTTTTCGCCATGCCCGTTCACTCCGCGCTAAACCTCTGCCCCCCGGCCCCCTTTTCTCCCGCAGGGGTCGTTTGCGGTACCGCGGGAGAAGAGTCCGGCCTGTTGCCATCCCTCCATAGGGTCGGGGTGGGTCTGCTAGCCTTTTCTCCGGATGGCCTCTGGCTGGCCTCTATGGGGCACGAGCCGGAGCACATGGTGGCGGTTTACAGGCGAGCAAAACATAATTTTGCCATCAGCTACGTACGAAAACAGACAGTCCCCAATCAAGAGACCGAATCAATTATATTAGTTTGTCGGTATCTGTCGCCATATGAACCATCACCGGTAGCTACCGTCTATTAAGGATTTACCGGTACATATCGCCAATCAACCATCAAGGGTATTTTAACAATAATGTCTTATGAGTGATCAACGTTGAAGCTCATGCTGCACATTGTCGGATGGCAAATATAATAATAATAATGTTCCATCAATCAATCGTCACGGGTATTGCGAGTCAACCATCGTCGGCATCTACCGCCATTTAACCACCCCCCAGTACCTATCATGTTTTGCCTACCAGATATACGACAATGTTGAGCTTCAACGCTGTTCACTGATTTATCAAATATTCCCCGAAAAAAAGAAGAATGTCCGAGGGAAAAAACAAAAGTAAACCTATACATGCGCGCAGTCTAACTCCATACTGTACAACAGTACCTGCTTACAGCTCAACATTGTTCGGCTTGTTGTCCATGCTCCTTCCTTCCTTCCTTCCTTCCTTCTACTCAGAGGTGCACGATGTTTTTGCCTCATAAGGGTGGTCACTTATCACTCGAGGAGCTCTATACACCACCCAAAAACTGTTTTGTTTTTTTGTGGAGGAAAATAAAAAGTGCTGTATTATACCCGATTAACTATACCATGGCCTAAGGGCCCGTTTTAACGAAGAAGAAAAAAAAACAATTTGGAGAAAAACAATATTCAAATCCGCTTTTCATTGGTCAACACACGCACCAGCACCAAAGATTAGGATCTTGGGGCATAATATTTGGTGCTGGTGGGTGTGTTGACCAATGAAAAGCGAATGTGAATTTTATTTTTTCCAAATTGAATTTATTTTATACTCGTTAATTCGGGCCCTAACGAGAAAACGAAAAAAATTGTCGACAAAAAAATGGAATTCCGATGATTTCGGGTTAAGGTAAGGAGTCGGGCCCTCATTCAGAAAACGTTTCAGCCAAAAAAAGGTATACCTTATACCATATACCTCTATATCGTAGGCACGCGTCACTACTGTAGGTAGCCGTATTTCACGGTACAAAATCTGGGCGGATACATAAAGGTGCCGCTTGGTGTCCGTGTTATTGTTCAAAAGGGTCCCTATATTTCCGCCCAGAGTGGTACAGTATTAGCATTTTTCGACACCACTTACTTGCGTAGGGCATGCCCTTGTTGCCTTATTTTGAAATCAGACTCGACCTCTTATTCTGTTAAGGAAGGGTGTTTCCTGCTCTGTTTTTTCGGTCACAAAAATGGCCAATTTCCTATCTCCATTCATAAATCGAGCCTGGAATTCTTTAATCTCGTTTTTTTTTCAAGTGCTGCTGTGGTCGCGTACTGTATGTGGCCACAAATATGGTTTGTGCCTGGCGGTCTGAACGAACGCCTCACCCCCCCTCCCCTGTGGAAATTTATGGGAAAACACGTACTGAGCGCCCAAATGTTGGGAGGTTGTCTCTATTGGGTGTAGGAGCGTTGCTCCGTCTCGAAAGAGATGGCGTAGTCAGTGGTAAAACGACTAAGGCAGGCAACAAATGAGTACGCCCCCCAGACATTAAATTAACTCATTGAAGCTGCCATCCATATGCAAGTCCGCCTCACAAGCGGTGCTTAGTAGGATGCGGCTCACCCTTCATGCGACTCGCCCAACACCTCACGACGCTTCGCGCTTGGTGCTAGCAATGTCTGCCTGGTCGGTGAAAACCCGACGTGCTCCGTCCCGGCATTGTAGGGATGCGAGGGTCTATGGTCATACGACTAGGGCCATGCATGACATGAGTACCCCCCCCCCCTCCCCCGCTCTGCCTGGTCGGTGAAAACCCAACGTGCTCCGTCCCGGCATTGTAGGGATGCGAGGGTCTATGGTCATATGGCTACGGCCATGCATGACATGAGTAGCACGTGCCTCCTCCCCCACCCCACTTCCCCACCCACCCGCCCACCTCCCCCCCACCAGTGACAGCTCCTCCCCCCGCCCGCCCGCCCCCCTACCGGCATTCTTACGCGACGAGGATTGATAGTGAGCTTTGCGCCGCTACCACGAACAGCGGGCGTCTCCTTCTGATAGCGAAGGGCCACGGAAAAGGCCAGCTGCACGGGCTGGCAACGCACCCCACGGACCCGGACGTGTACGCCACGGTTGGAGACGACACCTTCGTCAGGGTAAGGGAAACCCCCACAGGCGTGTTGCGGTAGGTGGTAGGGGANAAAAAAAATGAGGACAATCATTTAATTTTAGGACAAAAACAAGTTTCTTCGATAATAACGGCCCGAAAAGCTGCTGCAGCCTCCTGAAACCTTCTTGCCCAAAATCAGTTATCGTCACAACTAATAATTCAGTCTCGTTCCAAACGCGACATTCATGAAATTACCCCGCCTGCCGACAGGTATCGTCTACCCTGCAGCTGCATTGGGCGTTATCTACGATCCCCGCACGGGTCGGCAATCGTACCACAAGGGCCACATGAGCGACGTCATATCTCTGACGGTTTCATCTTGCAGGCGTTTCGCTGCGTCAGGGGATGCGGCCAACCCTCCCCGTGTTCACGTCTGGGACGCCGTGACCGGTGCAGGTGATCACCTGAATAGAGGCATAACCCTTCGCACGATGCCCCATGCTCGAACCGAGCATAAAAAATAACCCGCGAAGCTCGTACGAGCCGCCTTTCGTATCCTAATAATTTTTCTTATCGATCAGGATTGGCATCCGACAATGTGCAGAATAACTTGAAAACATGGATCACTCACACAAAACAATAGGCAGAAGAAAACAACTCGAGGGGGGTCGAATAAATAATATACACCTCCCTCGTATGTTGATTGCTGTAGCCGCCTTTTCGTATCAACGTCGGGGCATGTTTATGAGTGATCAACGTTGACGCTCATGTCGGATGGCAAGGATAATACAAAAAAATGTGCCTACGTATGTATCTTTATCCGATCTCAAATAGACAAAGAGTTCGTCCGTCTTTCGTACCGATTTCGAGGAAGGTTTAAGAGTGGTAAAAATTGAAGCTCATCCTGCCCATTGTGGCCGGATGGTAACTACAATAAACCATAATAAGGTGTGCTTAGTATCCGATATCGAAGCGTTCAAGAGCTCGTTTAAAAAAAGAAGAAGACAATCTGCTTTTTTCGCCATGCCCGTTCACTCCGCGCTAAACCTCTGCCCCCCGGCCCCCTTTTCTCCCGCAGGGGTCGTTTGCGGTACCGCGGGAGAAGAGTCCGGCCTGTTGCCATCCCTCCATAGGGTCGGGGTGGGTCTGCTAGCCTTTTCTCCGGATGGCCTCTGGCTGGCCTCTATGGGGCACGAGCCGGAGCACATGGTGGCGGTTTACAGGCGAGCAAAACATAAWTTTGCCATCAGCTACGTACGAAAACAGACAGTCCCCAATCAAGAGACCGAATCAATTATATTAGTTTGTCGGTATCTGTCGCCATATGAACCATCACCGGTAGCTACCGTCTATTAAGGATTTACCGGTACATATCGCCAATCAACCATCAAGGGTATTTTAACAATAATGTCTTATGAGTGATCAACGTTGAAGCTCATGCTGCACATTGTCGGATGGCAAATATAATAATAATAATGTTCCATCAATCAATCGTCACGGGTATTGCGAGTCAACCATCGTCGGCATCTACCGCCATTTAACCACCCCCCAGTACCTATCATGTTTTGCCTACCAGATATACGACAATGTTGAGCTTCAACGCTGTTCACTGATTTATCAAATATTCCCCGAAAAAAAGAAGAATGTCCGAGGGAAAAAACAAAAGTAAACCTATACATGCGCGCAGTCTAGCTCCATACTGTACAGTACCTGCTTACAGCTCAACATTGTTCGGCTTGTTGTCCATGCTCCTTCCTTCCTTCCTTCCTTCCTTCTACTCTTACGCAATGTGTGTGTGGGTCTGTCACTCCCCCCCCCCCCTTCCCCCCTCCGCGCCCCGGGCGCGCCTGGCTCTCCTCGTAAACGTCTAAGATCATACTGCTTTGTTATAGCTAGGATGTCGACCGATTCTATATTGAGTTTTACTGCATAACAATACACTGGTATCTTATTACGGAAAACCTAGAGAAAATATGTAGGACCAAATATTGTTAGTAAAAATAGTTCAATATATACTTGTAATAGTTCCAAATTATACTCCCTCCGCATTTTGGGCGGAGGGGGGCGATCCTAATCTCTACATAGTAGTAGTAGTAGTAGCCGTCGCTAGGAGCAGACTCGCACAACAGGATATATCATATTTGTAGCTGTCGTCAACTTTTGTGCGTTGTTGGTGGATGGTGGACGGTTGTTTTTTTTAAGCGGAGAGTATACCGCGGTCGGACGTAGATTCTTAAGCTACGACGAGATCTCGACAGAGGGATCAGGATTGTTTGGCGCCGTAAAAAAAAAATAGAAACTTCGCACTTTCGTTCGTCATAACCTACACCTCGGACGTATCATCTACAAATAGATCATCTACAGTTCCTCACCTACCGTTATGAGAGGTTGTGCAAGGATCTGTGTAGGTACAGATCCAACCCAGGAAACACGTCCTAGATGATGCAGGCATACGGTTCCCACCCAGCAACAGTAAGCCACGAGGTCTTACAGATCAGGAACCTATGTGCCCAAAAAAAACTAGACCATGAAGAGAGTAGGGATCGGCGATCTGTCCGTCGTACAGATCAGGGATGCATCTGCCCTGAGATATCTAGATCATAACCTAAATGGGAATCATGTATCTGCCTGATTTGTGTAATAATAATAACAACATGCCTGGTATCACTTTTTGTTTTTGGCAGGAGCCCGTCGGGTCAATGGGGAGATGCGTTCCCGGTGGCGACGATGAAGGCAGGCTTCACACGCTTCTTGTGCCTGGTTTTCACGGGTCAGGAGGCGTTTCCGCTGATGGCCGGAGGGATAAAAGCCGTTTCGTTCTTCGAGCACACGACAGGATCCAGGGGTCTGAGAAGAAAAAGAGGCGTGTTTGGGTGAGCTTTGGCGCTTGCGTACATACACGGAAGTTAAAACAGTGAGGGAAATCCGACGGGTTTGATTTCGGCGTCTGGACGTAAAAAAAAAGAGAAATCAAATCGCTAGCTTTCCACACCGTGTGTGCTTGCCCCTACTGGTTGCTGCGGTCGATTCATGTTTGTTTTGTGGTCTGCCTTTTTCTTTCTGATTTGCTAATTGTTTTGTGCCGTTGTTTTGTTTGCCCAGTGTTTTTGTCTCTCCCAATTTCTTTGTTTTTCAGAGTAAACCTTCCGTTCGTTTTACAATGGGTGACCTCCAACATGTGATTAGCTCGCGTTTGTCATCAATCTGCTCGTACTGCAGTACAACCTTACTGCCGTTCGTTTGACGCACCTTATCCCGTATGTGTGTGTGTTTTGTTTTTTTGTTCTTTGGCGCTCATATTTCGCAAGAAATCCCAATCAACCATGCGCACCAATATGATACTTTGTTCGCGGAACGTTTGTCACCAATCTGCTCGTATCGTACGTGCCTTCTTGCATATAATGCCTCGTATTTTACCGTAATGCTTGACCTATATCCCGCGTGTTTGTTGTTGTTGCTGGTGGTGGTGCGCTGATTCAGTTTCCGGAAGAAGATTCAGCCGATGATGTGCGCAGTCAAGATGGGCGGAGATCAGACAGCTTTGACAGGGACGGTGACGGGCCATCTCTACTCCTGGAATGTGGGTGCCCCAAGTTCAGATATCGGTTCCTGTTTTGTTTTTTAAGGAGTATATCCAGGGGCATTCGACAAAAAAACAAACAAACGACGTGCACGTCGCATTATTTTTTAGTCCCAGACAAGGGGGGGTTATACTAAGACCAAATATAAACAACACATATAATTTTCGGGGGGGGGGGGGGGGGTGGGGGGTACTCATGTCGTGCACGGCCGTAGTCGTATGACCATAGACCCTCGCATCCCTACACTGCCGGGACGGAGCACGTTGGGTTTTCACCAATCAGGCAGAGGGGGGGGGCATCTAGATTTCCCTCACCTCCCAAGATATAACTTGGTGAAGAGTGCTCTCTGTATATACGTACCTCATCTCCAACCGTGTTTAGTGTCCGATTCGTTGTGGTTTGTTTAGTGTCTGGTTTGTATGGTTTATTTAGTGTATGATTTGTGTGGTTTAGTTCGTGTCTGGTTTGTGTGGTTTATTTGGTGTCTGATTCGTGTGGTTTATTTGGTGTCTGCTTTGTGTGGTGTATTAAGTGACTGATTGCAGTTTACTTAGTGTCTGATTTGAGTGGTATAGTGTCCGATTTGTGTGGTTTATTTAGTGTCTGATTTGTGTGGTTTATTTAGTATCCGATTCGTATGATTTTTAGATTTTCAACAACCACGTATACACTTCCAAGTATATTATTATGATAGAAAATTCCGCCATCATGCGCGTTGAAAGCAGCGCGGTTTGAACAACAAGTAATTAGTAGACCTTTCTAGTACTGCAGTGTAGAGAAACCTAAACCCCACACTAATTTCAAGTGTTTTGGTCCCAACAACGGGACTGCAGTCCTAATAGGCCGCACGTCTATAAAGGGTGAGGGCCAGGGTGCATGGATGGGGCTCGGGGCATTGCTGGATTGTCATCAATGGTAACTACTCGACGCGAGTCGACGAGGGAAGAAAGGGCTAGACGAAGTCTTCTCGCGATAAAAATACAAAGCGCGTACATATCGTAACGGGGAGCGGGTGCACTCATCATGTCGTGCATGTGGTCGTAGTCGTACGACCATAGACTCTCGCATCCCTGCAATGCCGGGACGGAGAGCAAGTCGGGTTTTCGCCGACCAGGCAGAACCTGCTACGTATGTACGTGACCCTGAATCTGAGTTACGACTAGGAGGGAGCCAGAAAGACGGGCGAAGAAAGAAAATGTGACGACAAGAAAAAAACAGAAACAAATCTGGTATCCCGCAGTACCAACAAATACAATTACATTAGGGTGTACTTGCAACTCACAGCTGACGTACATACTGGTGCACATATGAGTACGGACTCAGGGAGCCTGGCACCCACACATACAGATCATTCTTCCATTTGCCTCCTGACAATGTGCAGCTGATATTTCATGCCATATACCATTTGTTTTGATTTAATAACAAAAAAACTACTTTGATCGCAGGTGTGGAGTGTGGGTCTCCGCCGCTTCACGCGCACGATGAAGATCGACTCCGCGGCCCGATCCCTAGCCTTCTCCCCCTCCGGGCGCCACCTCGCCGTAGGGTTGGGTGGGGACCGCGACGCCATGGTGAAGGAGGGGGCGGTGGTCATCCTCTCCGTCGACAGCCTGGAAGTTCTGGAAGAGGTAAAAAAGGGAGTCTGGTCTTTGATTCACCGCACCGATGAAATGCCACCCGACAGAGGTAGCACTTTGATTTACCTATGTTAACAGGATAAAAGTGAAAAACAAAATGACCGAAAACAATAGAAATCATAATACACACGTCGCACAGATCATGGCCTGTCGTTATGAGATGTTGGGCAGGAACTGCATACGTAGCACATTTCCAACCCATGCTGATCATACAGATCATACAGATCATACAGATCATACAGATCATACAGATCATACAGATCATACGGATCATACGGATTATACAGACCATACAGATCACACAGATCATACATATCATACAGATCATACATATCATACATATCATACAGACCATACAGATCATACAGATCATACAGATCATACAGATCATACAGATCATACAGATCAGCAATGGATGTCCCTGAAAAGGTCTGCATCACTGAGTGGGGATCGGTGATTCACCTCTCTGATGTTGTGCAATCATATTTTGACCATGTTTTTTGGTATGTTGTTTTGGTTGTTATCATATCATAGGTGCGCAGCGCCAAGACGTGGATATCGGACATGAAATACACCCAGGATGGCACCTTGCTCGCCGTCGCGTCAAGTGGCGGGCAGATCTACATACACGACGCAAAGGACCACTACAGCTTGAAGACAACAACGCGTGAGTACATTCCGCAAACACTGATCTCCTCGCAAGCCGAGCCACCTCACTCAGCAGCGTGGACGTCTATCAGGCAGCGCGGCTGTGTACGACAGAGTGCGATAATGAGTACATTCTGCAAAATAGGTGTCGCCGGGCTGTCCTTAACCAGCAACGGACGAAATGGAATAGCGCGCGGCTGTGTACGTAGTGTTTTTACATCGACGTTCTCTAGTACGAGTGAACATACTCGTTTTTTTTTTCCCACTAAAGTATTCGAGTATTGTCAGTGTCTGCATCGAAGGGTGCACATGTATATTTCGCTCGCACGTGGTATTGTCAAGGGTGAAGGTGCGAACGGGAGATACAACCCATATGTCACGTCGCAGAAGAGCATTCCCGTCCTCCGGGACAACCGCATCAGAGCAAACGAGGCACGCAGAAAATGGTGCGAGCCACCCCCCCCCTATCCCTCTTCCCCCCTTCTCCCCCCATTCCCCCCACTCCCACCCCTCCGTCGAGCGGTTTTAACGTCAAACGTCTACAGCCATGCATGACATGACATGAGTAAACCCCCCCGCCTCCGTCTCGAAACGGGTGCGTGATCAATGGGCGAATGACTGAGGCAAGCAGCACATAAGTACACCCCTCCCTCCATCTCTCCCTCCCCTCGTCCCCTCCCCCCCC
>MEHQ01002373.1:0-33429 GCA_008828725.1 Saccharina japonica | reverse complement strand
CCCCCCCCCCCCCCCCCCCCCCCCCCCCCCGCCGCTCCCCCACCCTCTTCCTCGCTTACTGGTCCTTTTACGTCCGTGTTGTTTCCGCAACGTTGTTGCTACCAACGCCAGAAAAACCGGACGATGGAAGCTCAATAACAAACATGGACTTTTCCGCGGACAACGGCACACTTCAAGCTACCACAAGGTATAAAAAAAACTAAAAAATAAGAAAACAACAGCTGTGAGCTCGAGGATTTTGTCGAAGCTCATCTTTGCTACGAAGCTGAGTGTAATACTTCGATCGCCCGTACTTACGGGTTTTATATGTTCTCGTGCAGTATGAGGAGAACACCATTATACGCTCGAACTACTGTAAACAAAACACGCGGTTAAAATACACGTTTTTTTTGTCGAACAAAAACCCGCGGTGAAAAGCAAAATATCAACAACATCAACAACAACAACAGCAACAACAACAACAACAACAACAACAACAACAACAACAACAACAACAACAACAACAACAACAACAACAACAACAACAACAACAACAACAACAACAACAACAACAAAAGAAGCGGAGCTTGACTTCGTAGGCCCCTCTCGCCACGTGCAGCTCGGTAGTAGGGGTATGTCAAGATAGCACACACACACACCCTCGGGGCGGGTTTGTTTCACGCTGGTTTTCTCGATAGGAGGGAGTGGTACCCCGGTTTTGAACTCAAAATTGGACTTGGAGATATTTTTCTTGCGCGCAGCGTAACACAGCCACAGTCCCCTTGGCTGCGCATATTTCAAAACCAAAAGGCAAAAAAGCTTAATTAAGGCTGCGAAGAACTATGATAGAGGAGGAGTCACCTGACCGAGTGGCCCTGGGTAGGCAAAAAACAAGCACCTAAATATGACCCCGCTGCCCGCTACCGTAGCACCAGTCACGGGGTTTCCAAGCAGGCTTTCTCGACATCGGGGGAGAGTGCAAACGCCGAGCGATGGCTCTACGCAAACATCTCCACGAGAGCTTCCCAAATCCACCTTTTGCTTGCTTTATCTGGGTACAAAGTATACCCATGTCGGTTTTTGGTGGAAAACCGGTTCTGAAAATAGTTCCGGGGGGGAGGGGGGCGGGGGGGCGGGGGGGGAGATTCATGCGTGGCTGTACTTCGTATGACCATAGGCCCTCGTATCCCTAGAATGCCGGGCCGGAGCATGTCGGGTTTTCCCCGACCAGACAGACATTGATTGCACCAAGAGGTGTTGGGTGAGCTTCATCTCACTACGTAAGAACCGTTTGTGAGGCGGACTTTGTTGCATACGGATGACTTGTCGATTGATTTGGGGCGGAGGTGTACTTCATTTTCATGCATGGCCGTAGTCGTATGACCATAGGGGGGGGTGGGGGTGTTGTCTTGGTACCTTGACTACAGTATACGGTATATAACGTTCAACTTTATGACGGGGGATCTTAACCCATTCAGAACTGAAAAAAAATATCCCACACTAATTCCAAGTAGTTTGTCCCCAAATCCGCGGGAGCAGTTCTTAACGGGTTAAATGGGTGGGAGCTCTATATACACCTTCACGCAACAACCGACGTTTTGAAAAAGAAAAGAAACGGCATAGGCTACGAGCACAACGCGCAGCAGTATCGTGCGCCAGCTACTAACTACGTATAGTCCTATCACACACACAGTTGCCGTAACGCACATGGTGAGCGGCTCGTAAGGACGCAGTACTGGGGGGGAAGACATGCAATTCGATGCTATTAGTCGACGAGGAAAAGAAGGAAAGGGCTTGCAGTCTTCTCGCGATAAAAGTTCGAGGCACACGAACCGTACGTAGTGGGAGGGGGGAGGGAGAAGCGCCTAGCTACTCTGTGACCCCGGATCGGGGTTACGACTATCATAGGAAGGAGAGAGAAAGGACGAGCGAAGATGGTAAATGGGATGGGAATGAAAACTAAAAATAACAAAATCAGAACATACTAGGGGGTCAACCGGTCAGAAAGTATTGCCTCAGCCGGCAAAAGCTAATCGCAACCCCTATTTGGCCTGTTTTTTGGGACCCATCGCGGGTTATGATAACCATGGCGCCCCTCCGTGGTATTACGGAGGACCATAGTAAATAGAACCAAAATATTGTTAGTAAAAGTATGGAAATATGTAGGTTTTTGTGTTTAGAATAGGTCCTATTTACTATGGTCCTCTGTAATAGGAACGAGGACGGTCGGCCGCGATGCTCTCCGAGCAAGACCGGCGACATCATATTCGATTGCGTTGCTGTCTGAAACGATTGCGTTGCTGTCTGCATACAGCAGTCGAAAACTGCAGAGTTAACGGAGGCTCAGAGGCATTTACCTGTACTACTGCTGTAGTAGTCCTAACTTGTAGACTGTGAACAGAGCAGCCTGAAATCGTTTCGCCACGGAAGGATGCCCTGCTGCTGTGTCTTATGTTTCAAAGTGCAGAGTGAAACAGAGTCACAGCTTCAAATCCCTTTTTTGCGCCGCTTTTGTGATGCGCTGTGCTCACACCATGCGCTGTGCTCATACCACCGTGCCTACCTCTGGTTAAAAATAAAAATGCAGCTCGAAGGATCTTCTCTTTTTCAAGACGGCGGACGGACGTCGACTGACGGCGAAGAGCAAAACCAAGGACCTTTCCTTTCAGACGCAGACCTGTCCCTCGGGCTGGATGGTCCAGGTGCGGTCTCAACATACTCAACGTAACCACACACAGTTTATAAGCCGAAGCGTGCTACGATAGAGGTACTGTAGGTATACCTTTTTTTGGCTGATTNGGTGACTGGTGCTACGGTAGGGGGGTCATGTATAGGTGCTTTTTTTTCACCGGGACAGAGCCACTCGGCCGAGTGACTACTTTTTTTGCGTTGTACTCAACCCTTTTTTGTTTTTGTTGTTGTTCTTTATGCACCGCCATTGGGGGTTTTGTTACGTAACGCGAACAAACTATGTTTAGGTCCAATTTTCAGCTAGATTTGGAGCCACTCGTCCGAGTGGCCAAAACCCGGTAGTGAAAATGTGGGTACCCCCCCTATGGTAGCACCAGTCTCAATCGTTGTGGATCGGTTGATACAGCATGATGAGCTGCGAAATCCTCAGAGCTTGTAAAATAAGATAGCTCCAGTTGCTGTGTGAGGGACTTCACCTCAAAGAAAAGGGGGGCAAAAAGACGCCACGCAAGTCTTACTACGAACTATACACGCGCTCCATCGTCCGACGCGTTCTTGTTTTTTCTTTCTCCTTAATTTGGTGAACATGGTTATTTTTCTACCTGGCAATGAACATGCAGTGGGAAAGAGTGTCAATCACAAAAAAAACAAAATGACCGAGGAGCCTCAAATAAAAATAAAAAAAGTAAATAAATACCACCTGAAACATACTTTCCCTATTGTTTTATTCATTTCGGGTGGTCAGGCGGCGTGGCCCCAAGGGCGGCCGGACATGGAGCCGGTCACGACCGACCGATGCACCCCGTCCGCCATCGAAGGAAAGCTCCAGCAGGGACCTCTGCTCGCGGCGGGGTACAAGACCGGCGAGGTCGAACTTTTCCGGTGAGACGACGAGAGCAAATAAGTGGGAGAGGGGGGAGTTCGCTATTATTAGTAGTTGCTCGACACGATGGTTGATGCTCACTATTACGAGGGATCATGGTAAGTAGGGGACCAAATATGGTTACTAAAAATTGGTAAATGTATAGGTTTTTGTGCACACCGTAGGTCTCCTATTTACTATGGACCCCCGTCATAGAACTGAGTACAAAACAAGTTTGCAACTAACCCACGTTTTGTGCCGCAGTGTTTCTGACTGGCGGAGCTCCTTATCCGAGGGACGACCCTATAAGGCGCACGCCTTATCCCAATTGTGTATCCCATTTTTTTTTACAGCATTATTCATTGTATGTACACCTATAGGCCATTGAATTGTGTGATATCGCGTAAAGGAGAAGATTATTAGAGATCGGGAACCGTTCAGAATAATCTGTTGTTTGCTGTTCTAGAGATAATTAGGCGTTTGGTTCATATTCGTGGCTAAAAATACAGCAACGAGGCACTGTTTGGTTGATCGTGTGAGTTGGAATACCAAGTGGGTACAGCACGAAACAGTGCTGGCAGACTGGTAGAACACGCGAACAGACAGGGCCGCTGTTTTTTTGTAGCTGGGCTAGGTATTTCGTGATTTCTCACGGAATTCTGAGGAAAGGGAGCGCCTGAACGAGTCATGCAGCGACAAGGGNCAACAACAACAACAACAACAACAACAACAACAACAACAACAACAACAACAACAACAACAACAACAACAACAACAACAACAACAACAACAACAACAACAACAACAACAACAACAACAACAACAACAACAACAACAACAACAACAACAACAACAACAACAACAACAACAACAACAACAACAACAACAACAACAACAACAACAACAACAACAACAACAACAACAACAACAACAACAACAACAACAACAACAACAACAACAACAACAACAACAACAACAACAACAACAACAACAACAACAACAACAACAACAACAACAACAACAACAACAACAACAACAACAACAACAACAACAACAACAACAACAACAACAACAACAACAACAACAACAACAACAACAACAACAACAACAACAACAACAACAACAACAACAACAACAACAACAACAACAACAACAACAACAACAACAACAACAACAACAACAACAACAACAACAACAACAACAACAACAACAACAACAACAACAACAACAACAACAACAACAACAACAACAACAACAACAACAACAACAACAACAACAACAACAACAACAACAACAACAACAACAACAACAACAACAACAACAACAACAACAACAACAACAACAACAACAACAACAACAACAACAACAACAACAACAACAACAACAACAACAACAACAACAACAACAACAACAACAACAACAACAACAACAACAACAACAACAACAACAACAACAACAACAACAACAACAACAACAACAACAACAACAACAACAACAACAACAACAACAACAACAACAACAACAACAACAACAACAACAACAACAACAACAACAACAACAACAACAACAACAACAACAACAACAACAACAACAACAACAACAACAACAACAACAACAACAACAACAACAACAACAACAACAACAACAACAACAACAACAACAACAACAACAACAACAACAACAACAACAACAACAACAACAACAACAACAACAACAACAACAACAACAACAACAACAACAACAACAACAACAACAACAACAACAACAACAACAACAACAACAACAACAACAACAACAACAACAACAACAACAACAACAACAACAACAACAACAACAACAACAACAACAACAACAACAACAACAACAACAACAACAACAACAACAACAACAACAACAACAACAACAACAACAACAACAACAACAACAACAACAACAACAACAACAACAACAACAACAACAACAACAACAACAACAACAACAACAACAACAACAACAACAACAACAACAACAACAACAACAACAACAACAACAACAACAACAACAACAACAACAACAACAACAACAACAACAACAACAACAACAACAACAACAACAACAACAGCAAGTCTCTGGCTGTGTACGCCAACTGTTGAGATTGACACACACAACTTCTGCTACGCCTCTCTCCTGGAAGTATACCATCCCGAGATTCCCACACAACTTATGTTACGTCTCTATCCCCAAACCCTCTTACCCCCATGGACAGGTACCCTTGTCAGAATCAGGGCGCGATGTCGATCTCTGCTAACGGCCACTCAACCATCGCCGGGAGGGTGCGGTTCAACGCCGACGGAACAGCGCTGCTGTCGATAGGGTCGGAAAGTGGAGTGGTACTGCAGCACTCTGTGCTCGCCTCCACTACTGTCAAGCGGAAGGGTTAGGCCTGGGAGTTAGACCTTCCACGAGACACGATATATGCCTCAAGCATGACATGGCAGAGAGTGTTGATGTCAAACCTGACATGAGGTGTTCCCTGGTATGCCTCAAAAGTGACATGGCATGACCTGAAGTGTTGACGATATATGTATGTTTTACGTATGTATGCGGTTGTATCCTACTCGTGTTGGGGCCAATGCTCTGCAGCAGCACCCACGGCAAGCCGTATATACCGTGTACGAGTACGTCGTATACGATAATGCATCGGGTGCGTATATTCTTACTCAAACAGCCCTGTAAATTACTTGTTCGACGAACGAACTTTACATGATGAGTATGCCTCAACCGCGACACGAGCTTTGCCTCACACGTGACATGAGGTTTGCCTCCATCCAATGTGGCGTGAGTTATGGCGGGCGCCGTATGTCGTCGATAAATTTATGTACGTCTATCTCTCTCTCTCTCTCTCTCGAAAAGGGCCTGCATTGCATCTTCGAATTACGTTGGGGTGGGGGGTGAGGGGTGGAGGGTGGTATCGTCTTTTTTGGCGTGATTTTGACCTGTATTCATATCTGTATCTGTTAATAGGGGAAGTTGACTTCTTGAGAGCCGACAACGCGATGAAAAATACGCCAGACAACTATACGTGTACGTACGTAGCTGTAACAAGAGAAATGCGAGAAATGATCCGCAAGAGAAAAATCGTGCCCCGATCACAGTTGGATCCAGGGTTGGAAATAAAAGTTGCTTCCAGTTTTTGGGGTTTGCACATCTTTGAATTTGCATGTATGTACCAAGTTGAGCCCATTCGCGAAAGCCTACCCTAAAGTCGCGAGAACATGGGAGGCAGATGACATAGGCAAGAATAGCACGATGTGCCTCGCCCATTCATGCAGGCTACACCTAGCAGCGCCCACGGCGTCCCCTTGGCCTCGGCTGGATAGAAGCTCAGCCACTCTCATTCCCCTAAAATACACCTCCCCCACGAGGCAGTTACATCATACTCCCATTGCTGTTTCTGGAAGTGGCCATACCGGAAATTAAATCAACCCAATGAAGTTGTCATTCATATGCAAGTTCGCCTCACAAGCGGTTGTTAGTAGGATGCAGCTCACCACTTGTGCCACTCGTCGAACGCCTCACGGCGCTTCGCGCTTGGTGCTAACAATGCCTACCTGGTTGGTGAAAACCTGACATGCTCCGTACCGGCGTTGTAGGGATGCGAGGGTCTATGGTCGTACGACTACGGCCATGCATGACTATCGAGTACACCCCGCCTCCGGGTGGTCACTCTTCATGCCACTCGCCGAAGACCTCACGGCGCTTCGCCCTAGGTGCAAGCAGGGCCTGCCTGGTTGGTGAAAACCCAATGCGCCATACACGTCCCGGCATTGCAGGGATGCGGGGGGAGCATATAGTCATACGACTACGGCCATGCACGACACGAGTACCCCCTCACCCCTGGGTGGTCGCCGAGGTTTATCCAGGGTTATGCTTCCCTGTTGCGGGGCTGGAGCCCCCATCCAGTCCAATACTTACATGGAGTCATCGGCGGCATCGTAAACGGGCACTTGTCACTGTCATTGCAATACAGGAACATGCAAGGAAACATCCGCAAGACTTAGGATCCAGTGTAACGGACATATTTTTTTGCCGTAGTTTTGGTAGTTTCGTCTCACAGCAATTCGATGCGAGTCGACGAGGGAAGAAAGGGTCGACCGAACTCTTCTTGCGATAAAAAATGCAAGAGGCACGAACCGTACGTAGTGAGGAGGAAGGCGAAGAAGAGCCTACAGTACTTTGTGACCCGCGGATCTGGGAGAGAGAAAAGAAGGGCGAAGATAATAAATGGGATGGAAAGAAAAAAAAGGTACATATATCAACTCGGGGGGTCTCACTCCACAGTTTGATGGGTCTCTTTATTATTGTTGTTGCAAGAAGCGCGAGGAGCGTAGTTGTATCGTACACCTCGGACAGGCAAGCGATTCCCGCTTCATGATCTGTATGATCTGTATGATCTGTATGAGCTGTATGATCTGTATTATATGTATGTTTGTATGATACTGGTATGTATGATGTGTATGATGTGTATGATGTGTATGATCTGTATGATCTGTATGATATGTACGATCTGTATGATATGTATGGTCTGTATAATCTACTGTAGCTCATGTTGCTGGGTGGGAGCCTTATGAGATAGCCTGAATGGTCTACGCGTAGGACATACTTCTTGGGTTGACTTAGTAACACACAAATCCTGCAAGGCACCTCATAGTAACACACAGATCCTGCACAGCGCACTCTTTTCTGGTACAAGCTCAACTTTATTGCAAGCTGATCGACCAGTTCGTCGCACGTGCTCTGCACCAGTTATTATTATTCCTATCGGCGGCTATCGGCCAGCAACCCCCCTGGTATGTTTAGGGCCAGCACAGGCCAGCACGGCGATGGTGTAAGGGGTACATAAAGGGTGTAAGCAGGGTGCTGTTGGACAATAGACAAGAAAACGCGGCGCAACTCGTACCGGTTCGGCACCCTTTTGCTGCTGCTTGCTATCTCAGTCTGTGTCGCGCTGTCGCGCTGTGGTATGCTTGCGTTCTGGTTTCGCAAGATGGGCACCACCTGGCGATGGGTTGGCTGTGGGATGCAGTTGTTGGGGTATTCGATGGAGTATCGCAAAGAGAGCTCTGAGCTCTAAAACGCCCCAGCAGCTCTACCCCGTAGTAAAGTTGTGTGTGTAACTGGCGAAGAGATTACTGTTTGTACTGTAGATGCGGCACAATGGCACAACTACACAGTACGAGTACATATAGCTGCCAGCTGTCAGGAGAGCGTAGTTTAGGCCTGTGACGGACTTCGGTCTAGGCTCAATGTGCTACGATGTTGGCATCATGGGCTATGGCAGTAAGCAAAATGTCATGTAGGCCAGAGGCTCGTAATCCCCATCTATATGAAAATATCGTGAACATGTGCTACGTACATTCACCAGCAGGTTGGTACTAAATGTACAGTAGTTTCAGCACACAGGTTAATTGGATATCTTCCTTGTATTCTCCTGTTGACCCCGCTGGATTATGTCCCGAGGAGTGGCTTTCTATACCAGGACCTGGTGGTGTTGGTGTTTGTACTGCAGGCGATCTACTCGTATGCAGCCAGATAAAAGTTGACGTTACGTCGACGGCTGATTGATACTGGTATCTGGTACGCTTCTTTTACAAAGAGTCTAAAAATAAAAAGCGAAACGCCAAAAACTGAAACCGAGAATAATTCGTATGCCAGATAGCATACGTACATAAATACGTAGAGAAAAAAACTGTGTTTTCGCTGTCCCTACGAGTAGAGCCCAAGAAGAGCGGCGATGCAAGATCACATACCCGAGGGAACCCAAGTCATCATACGAGTAGTCGTATGAGGCGTTCGCACGTATTCATAATTCCTATCGCTGCACCTACCTGTCTATGTGCTCGTGCATAGCTCGTGAAAGTGCCGGTGCGACATACCGGTAGATAGGTTTGGTTTACCCTGGACAGCAGCCGATCTTGACCGCCCCCCGGCTTGGCTGGAAACACTCACCGCCCACCGTTTTTGCTATACCCGTACGTACATACGAGTGCTACCATAGTACGTAAATATCAATAACCGTAGTATCATCAGGTACCTATCGTATATTTTTAGTACCAGTCGTGTCATAGGTGGGTCAATATTTTGTGTCGGTCCGCCCCTGTGGACTTGCACTTGTGATCAAGCATGACGAAAATGTTGCTCGCGATGCGCGTCGTCTACGAAGGAGAGGAGATCAAGTACGACATGTCCGTCGGGGACGGTAGGATGACCATCAAGTGGTTAGGTGAGTTGATTGAGTTAATTCCCTGTGCCTCTCCCAAAACTACGTGTGTAAACGAACTACTACTGCTTGCTGTGCGTCGTCTTCCTACGTATTTTCATGCACGCTTCCGAGGATACAGTACACAGCAGTACAGTAGTACAGTACGGGTACATAATACATACGAGCACATTTTGTTTTTGGGGGGATGTAGTTTGGGGGGATGTAGTGTATGAGCGACCGGCGTTGGAGCCTGCCTCTTTACACCTCGTACACCAACTGCGCGTCCGCATTCTATTTTCGTGCATGATTCCCAGGATACAGTACAACAAGCACGGTACGTAGGACATCTGTTACTAATAGACCTTCTTTTTTGGTGATGCGGTGTATGAGTGGTCAGCGTTGAAGCTCATGCTGCGAATGGCTCGATGGCAAACACGGTGGTAACACAATACGAACAGAAGGGGGTTAGACGTCGTATACGTAGATGTACTGTCTGTCCTGATAAATTTCTATTTTTCGGTTTCGTTTGGGGTTTCTGTTATTTCTGGGAATGGATGTTCATGAGTGATCGACGTTGAAGCTCATCATCATGCTGCACATACACTGCCGGATAGCAAACATGGTGAGCAAACATGGCGACAACACTCGTAGCAATACATAATAACCTCATGCTTCACATTGCCGAATGACAAACAAACGCAAGAATAACAAGTACCTGGTACTTACGAAAGCGTCAACTGCGAGATCGACCGACGATCAAATTCTAGTCGAAACTCAGCTTTGCAATCTACAGTCATTTCGTCGGCCGAGCGTATTCTTCATATGATTTTCTCTCTTTCGCTACTCGTAAATTAATTAATTATACCCCCCCCCATACCACGAACAACCTACCTAAGGTTATACCTGTTGCTGCACCATACTCGTACATACACATAGACGTGCACCGCTGTTTCCGCTGGCCATTGATTATATTTATCGTCTCCCAAAAACAAAACAAAAAGTTGTGCATTCACACTGCAGCAGTAGTTAGTTGCATGCTTGCACATTGTCGGATGGGAATAATATTAATAATATTAAAGACTTCGAATATAGGGTTTTTGTTGCTGTTTCGGTTTCCCCTTCCTTCGGGGGAAAGTTTATGAGTGGTCAACATTGAAGCTCATCATGCTGCACATTTTTTAGGGTGGCAGGCCCACTGCAGTAACAATAACTCATAAAGGTACACTGCGTATAACAGCTCAAGTAGTTTTCAGCCTCCCTCGCTGCAGTATAGGTCTACCAGGTATTGCGGAGGACTGAATAAATAGGACCTACGGTATGGACGAAAAACAATATAGAAACAATCTATTCTTTCACGATTAGAGGTCGGTCGTTAGTTATGAGTGGACCGTAATACAGCTCTCTTCTTCGCGACGAACGGTCCAACTTTCGATAGACAACTCTTCGAAATAGCTTTCAGCTTTTCACTTTTTGCTGACAGCAGCACGACTACTACAGCAGCAGTCTATAGTCAGTCGTGCTTTACTGCGTCAGCACGGCGACGACGACACCGGTGGGCTGGGACGACAAGGCAAGGCAGAGCATCGCAGCAAGAAGCCAGAAACACGGGGGGAAGGGGAAATTGTCACCTATTATTAAATGGAACCTACGGTACACCCAAAAACCTATATATTTACCTATTGTTACTAACAATAGTTGGTCCTAATTACTCTACTTAGGTCCTCCGTAATAGTAAGTGGGTCTATCGTTTGCCGTGGAGGTGAAAACGAACTACAGCATTTATTTACTTACAGCAGTAGGACTGTAGTACCTGGTATGGATTAATTCAAGTTTTTGGCGTTGTATCGCATGGGTTTGTGAATGTGTCGAACGGGGGCGCATTAACCCATTCCTCGTGAAAAA
The DNA here is from genome assembly GCA_008828725.1 of Saccharina japonica. Classification (NCBI taxonomy): domain Eukaryota; class Phaeophyceae; order Laminariales; family Laminariaceae; genus Saccharina; species Saccharina japonica. Next base: position 21,754 of record MEHQ01002373.1, on the reverse strand, counting down.
TAACGCACTATCAGCAGAAGATCAGTGACATTTTCTGCGGTTTTGTTCGCGTGGCATACATACAGGCCTAGCGGCTGCTCAGCACTTCTCGGCGAAGGTCAAGCCCAGCGGCTACCGGCGACACCGGGAACACACCGGCCCGATCAGGATCATAAGCACTTCGGCTAAGCTGTTGCCATGCAGGGTGTACACCGCACAGGTGCGACATAACGCCATCATGTTGCTGCCCTCTCGAGGAGGCTACCGTGGCACACGGGTGATACGACAACACATCCCCTGGGGTGTGGACTTCCGGGACGATGTTTTCCTCCAGAACAAGGAAAGCACACAGAATGACTTCAGATAGATGGTGGCTGTGGCAAAAAATCTCGTCGGGATATTACGGTAGTTCCATAGACAGACGCATCTCGCTCTCGGCATCTGCACTCCCCCCGTTGTTAAGAGAGCGACAGCTTCGAAACTCGTCCGTGGGGGTGTGGTAGCTTGTCACCCAGGGTGATACGGCCGCTACCGCACAGTAGGTACGTACATATAGCCCACTTCAAGAGACCCTAGTGGGTTGGGGGGGGCGGACAGGTCTCTCACACACCAACATATTATCATCAGATTTTTGCCCCACTTGGGCCTAGCCGATCGTCCCTTGTTAAGGTAGAGGTACTGCTGTACCTTTTTTCGGCTGAAATGGTTTCTGAATGACCTATTAAAGGCTCCTTAACCCAAAACCGTCGGAATTTCCTTCTTGTGTCAGCGATATTGCTCATTATATATGTTACAGTAGGCCGTGGTATTGCTCATCGGGTATCAATAGCACTGCACTTTCTTTCCTCCGAAATTAGTTTTAGGGTGAAGCATGGAGCTCCTTAAGTAACCACCTTACAAGGCAAAAAACATGGTGCACCTCTACTACCACCGTAGCATGGGGTCTTGATTGTTGTCCCTTCAAGGAGGAAGACACGGGCTGCTGACAGTCGAGGCCCCTTGTACACCGTTTTCCCTCTGCGTTGGGGGGGGTGGGGGGGGGGCTTTCGATAGGCGCTACCTATAACATTCACATTGTGCGGTCCGGCTGCTTGAAGTAGAAGCCATGCCGGCAGGTTTGATCACTCAGGTGCAGCACGGGTGTTTAGCAGGTTGCTTCGCGCACGAGGAGGTGGGCGACGTGTGCTGCGATAGAGGTAGCGTTTTTTTGGCTGAAATTTTCTGAAATTTTCGGCTCCTTTACCCAAATTCGTTGGAAAGTTAATTATTGGGTTGCAATCTCTTTCAGCGTATACTTAGGCCATGGGATTACTCATCGGGTATATACATACGTAGCACTTTTATTTCCCTCATAAATCAGTTTTGGATGAGGTATAGTGCTCCTCAAGTGACCACCCTTACAAGGCAAAAACATGGTGCTTACACCTCTACCGTAGCATGCGTGGGGGGTGGAGACCCAGGACACCATGAGGCGGTGCGAAGCGCCATAACACACATATATATATATATATACGAAGTCGTATATATATATATATATACGACGCATGTTTTTTGTCTGAAGGTGGACACCCAAAATCTGATTTTTGGAGGGGAATAACAGGGCTATACTCGATTAACAATCCCATAACCGTTAAGTATAGCCTGAAAAATATGCAACACGACAACGAAAGTCCGGCGGTTTCAGTTTAAGGAGCCCGATCATTCAGAAACCGTTTCAGCCAAAAAAAGGTATACCTAACTCTATCGTAGCACGCGTACTTACGGGTTATATATGCTATCGGAGTAGATTCCGAAGCCGAAGTAAGGTGACAAGAGACGGCTTTACGTCGTCTGCCAAAAAAAATCTCCACGGACACCATCATCATTATACTACTAACCAAAAACGGAAACATGACGGTTCCCGAGTCAGTCTCCATGATGATCGTTGGCAGTTACACCTAGTCGATATTGACGCAAGTAAGGGAAAACTTCTACAAAATGCGGCTGTATGATATCAACATGGTCGGCACAAACACAACCACCTCAATATACGCATACCTATTGCGTCCCCGTCTTTGGGTTACAAGTTTGCTGAGGAAATGAACACTAAAAAGGCCAGGCTGAGACTTACCGGAAAAAATGAAGGTCGGGAGCCATTCACACTGACGTTGGTGTAGAGGGCACCGTTTCCCAGACAACAGTAGCAGTAGGTGCCCTGTACTGTACGGTAATATATACGTACGTACCGTTCTTTCTTACAACAATAGGTGCCCTGTACTACACGTAGGCGCCTTGTATTGTATGCCTACTGTTGCTTTCTACAGCAAGCAGTAGGTGGTGCCCTGTATAGTATGTCTACTGCCCTGCATACTTCCACAACACTGTCGGGGTCGCCTTCGTGCTCCGATACGCGGCGATAACGCCGCCCAAACCACCACCACGGTAACTCCAATCTGCATTTCTAGAGCCGGGGAGTGATAGTGTCGACCACGCGTATATATTAAAAAAAAAAACACACAGCTGTGAGCTCGAGGATTTCGTCGAAACTCATATTTGCTAGCTGAGTGTAATACTTCGATCGCGCGTACTTACAGATTCTATATGCATGTAGGATGTACATCCCTATATATATAGTCGATACTGAAACCACAACCATGGGGGGTATATAAGAGCCATGCCCGGGTCTCTGGTCTTGAGTTTCGCACATTACATGTACATCGGCCGCACCCGCGAACAACGCGGTAGCATCCGTCCCCTGCCTTGTGTCGTGTCACATGTCATGTATAATATGTGTCGTTTCTTCAAGGCGACTTTCTTGCACCCGGAGAAGTCCATCAGCGAGGAGCTCACATCGGGCGAGGAAGTTTTCGTCGAGCTATTGAACAAAATGTGAGCGGGGAGAGAGAGGGGGGAGGGGGGTTAACGGTTGCCAAGGTTACCACATACTCTATTTTACGTACCAAGTGATACTACCGGTTCTTGTGGAGTAGAACACTCTCTGAGCAGGTCAAGCCAACAGCACGTTTCGTACAATGCTGCTACTTGTGTTGCCCACCACAATTTGATTCAAGCGGCGGGGCGTTGAGACAGATTCGCTCTCCCCCCAGCCATGCCACCCTGACCACCCGCTGTTGCATCCCAGCTCTCTGGGTTCACCATGTTATGGCTGGTCTAAGATCTGAGTCCCTACCATTCATCTTAAGCCAGTTTGCGTTCGTTTAGCCTAGCCACTCATAGACCCTTCCTTGTTTCCTCGCTATACGTACACTGTTCTTGTGTATTGGGAGGGTAGATTGCCCTCGCCTCGGAAATGCGGCCATTCCGAGATCCTAGGGAGGTGCAAAGTGAGTATTCGAGCATACGCTGTACGATAACATGCACCATAAGCGAGACACGTGTGCATCATCTGTGATACGTGACATAGTGTCATATTTCGGTCTTCGGGGCCGCATCGAGTAGGCACGAAAGGTGATGTGCGACTCCCAAGGTTCTGACCCCGTGTCTATCTATATAACATCGTAATCTTGGAAATCGTAGATAACGGGTTGATTGTCGTTCCCTTTCCATTCGACCGCATCGGGGAGTGCCTATCTACCCACTTGACCTCCACTCATCACTCATACTCCAAGCCCTCCACGCATAGCTACGTAGTACAGGTAGCTACGACACATCACCGTAGTTGCCGTACCGACCACTGGCCGCAGTAACATAACGACCAGAACAGAGCCAAACCAAGCGAAACCGAACCCGACAAACCCAACACAAAGAATCAACGCCCACGCCCCGCGAAGTCAATCATACGTCCCAATGATCATTACGAGGAGAGTGGGCCTTATAGGAGCATCCAGCGAACACCACACAAGTGTCGGATATCCAGCAATGGTGTTTGTTCAGCGCTTGACCCTGCTTCGATGAAATAGTTGACAATCCACGCTACCTCGTTTTATATCTCCATTCCGAGAATTTTCTAGGGCAGCTAGGATCAGGGATAGGGGTAAGAGTTAGGGTTAGGTTCAGGGTGATGGTGAGGGTTAGGGTTTAAAGTCAAGGATGTTTCAGTGCCAACAAACAACCATTGTTTTCTTCGTGCTTTATTTCAGATCCGTTAGCCAAATAGGACGGCCGGTGCGCAACCGCTGGATGTTCATCGCCTTCTGCACCGCCGACCAGAACGCTGCGGAGAGGAAAAAGGCCATCGACAATGAATATAGGTGTGAGAGGTGCTGTTGTTGTTACCGTTGGAAATTGTTCGGGTCGCCCTTCGTAACCGCGCCCCCAGAACGTTGCGGAGAAGGAAAAGGCCATTGCCACGAACACAATGCCGTTCTGGTGGCTGTACCAAAAGGCAGACACGCAAAAAAAAAAATGACCGAGATAATCAGAACAGGGGGAGGGCGTTCCGTCAACGAAGCACTACAACAGTAGTACCCTGAACCACTCAACGCTGGCTAACCGTGACCACCTTGCTAACTCCGCGCTACTCGTAGCAGTCTATGCGAAAACCTTGCTCCGACTGACACGGACACACACACAACCGCCGAGCAACCCCTACTATCACCGGGCAACATAGTAACCAGACCCAAATATAGCGTGTAAACATACGGGGGTGCTCGAGTTGAGCAAACAGCGCCAACCCCGCCCGACGGCTAAATTATAACGCAGTACAGCAATCACAATGTTAACGGGTCGCGTCACTCCCGCCTACTTCGACTGCAAACCGCACCATCACAGGGCAATGGAGGAGGCTCACGCGCAGCAAGTGCGGGACGCGGAGGCCAAGGCGAAAGACGTCGCCGCGAAGAAGGGCTCCAAGATGCGTCACGTGATGAGCTCGCAGCTGTACTGCTCGGACAAGGTTGAGAAGGCGTTCGAGGGCGACTGGGCCAAGCTTTGCCACCCGGTCACGATGCCGATGGACAAGTAAGTGAGCCTGCTCGAAATATATTATGCTCTTGTCATCCTCAAAAATGTGCAGCATGATGAGCTTCAACACGTCGATCTTCCATCACAAACATCCCCAGGAAGAAGAACAAGGAGACGGTATTCGCAAAAAACGAAAATGCGCCACCGGTGCAACCGACCACAACAGATTCGGCCCCTGGCGGACACTGCCGCTTCTCTGGCCTGTGCAACGTTGGTAGATGTTGAATTCATCCCATTAATTCATGCGCAGCCTGATGGGGCGTGCCATTTCAGCACCACCCTTCGCTCGGCCCGGCCCTGCTTCTTCGAACAGACGCATCGTTAGAGATCCCTCACCCAAGCCCCAGCATACCCCTCCCTCTATCTCCGGCCGGGGTTCGGTTGTATTGGTATTATGTTTATCATCCGACATTGTGTGCAGCATGAGCTTCAACGTCAGTCACTCATCAAAAAAAAAGAGAAGGAAAAAAAAACTAAGGGGAAACCAAACAAGGAAACCTCTTGGACTTCAGTATACTATTGGACTACAGTGACCTATTAAAACACAGTAGACTATTGGTCTACAGTAGACAAACTGGACTGCAGTATACTATTGGACTACAGTAGACTATTGGAATACAATAGTCTATTAGAATACAGTAGACTATTGGACTACAGACTACAATAGACTATTAAACTACAGTAGACTATTGGATTGCAGTAGACTACTGGTATTGAACTACAGTAGACTATTGGATTACATACAGTAGCCCATTGGACTACAGCAGACCAGTGGACTACAGTAAAGTATTGCACTACGGTAGACTATCGGATTACAGTAGACTATCGGACTACAGTAGACTATTGGACTACGAGTACAGTAGCTTCATCGTCGATCACTTCTAAACACCCCCATAGAGAAGAAGAAAACAAGGGAGTCCGGTCCGCTTTTACATGGTGATTTCACATACCCCTCGCCGTTTTCTTCAGGATAACGGAAGACCTAGAAGAGCAGTCGAGCGTGAAAGCGGTCGTTCTCGCGCACTACGTCACCTTGGTGGAAGTTTTCAAGCACTACGCCAGCGTAGGTTCGGCGGTAGCTACAGGAGATCTCGACATTATGGAGGCGAGTCAAAAGTGTGAACATCTGGGGCGGGAGCAAGAGGTTGTACGAGTTGTTTCTTTTTTCGTACTGGAAGTCTTAATAGTATTTACCTCTGGCATGGTTTTGCCTTTTTCTTGAGGGGGGGGGGTCCCTTTTTGTTTTTGTTCTTTCTGGAAATGTTTTTGAGGCGTCCACATTGAAGGTCGCCATGCCGCACACTGTCGGGTTGGCACACAAAAAATGCTCTACCCGTACACACTTATCACCGATGGGGGTCCTAACCTGAGAGGGGCTACCCGAAGTGTATTTGCAATAGTTTCGTCAAGTATTCAGGTCTGATTCGTAATATCTACGTAGTATGTCTGAAGTGTTTGTACGGTATTAAGTATTACTATATCCGCGTTTGCATGTGGATGGCATGATTGGAACGGGTGCTATACATTGTCAGATGTCAAATAAAATCATAATGCATTATTATTGTTGTTGCGTTTGCCCTCCTGCGTAACATTGTGCAGCGTGAGCTTCAACATTGATCACTCATAAGCATTCCCCGAAAGCAGAAGTTTTACACTATACTCTGTTCGTTAGATGCCTAGCGCACAATATTGTGGTTCGGGCTTAGGCTCTATTTTGATTTCGTCGAAAGTCACTTTTTTGGGTGGGGCATAGAGTCCCTCAAGTGAAGGGCCTCGGATATCTAGGAGCTAAGTATCCGTTCCGTAGCACGCGTCTGTTTAACAATAATGGAGCATCGACAAAGCTCAGGCCGGAAGGAGGCATGTACAGAAAGGAGTAGTTTTTTTGTGATTTTCTTTTTCGGGAGTGCTTATGAGTGATCAACGCTGAAGCTCATCATGCTACCTTTTGTCGGATGGCAAATATCAAAATAGTTATAATATATTCCGATACAGCTCGCGAGGGAAGTGTGAAGATCGCGAGATCGTTACATGTTATGGTATCACCTAGCCCACGCGGACAACATGGGGTGGCCCAGAAATTCAGCATCCGTGGCGCCCTCTAGAGGGGAGGCTTGGGGTTTGCACTTGCGTACTCAAAGATCATACGTATTGTCTTTGACGTGAGCTGTCGGATCGGAGTAGAAAACGATCCCATCGTCGAGGCAGGCCGCCGCCTGCCCCAAGTCACACATACCCCCTAGAATAGCCACCAGGGAGGAGCCCAGCCCCCATCGCTGCAGTCCGCTCCGCTGCTCATCATGAGTCGCGCATCGAGGAGAGAGGGGGGATTTGATAGCGTCATATTCCAATGACAGATAAGGTACTTGTTCCTCGACGTATTCTACCGAGTATTCTAACCCCATCCTCACATACCCACACGGCCCTTTCTTTAATCCCCAAGAACGTCCGCCTCACAAGCGGTTTCTAGCAGGACGCAGCTCGTCCTTCGTGTGACTTGCCCAATACCTCAAGTCGCTTCGCGCATTGGTGCAAGAAAATGCATGCCTGGTCGATGAAAACCCGATTTTTTCCGTCCAGGTGCGGTAGGGATGCCAGGGTCCCCGCGTGCGCGAGTTGAGCCAAACCCCCCACCCCCGTCCCGGAATTTTAGGGATGCAAGGGTCTATGGTCATACAACTATCATGAGACTACGGCCACGGGCGACACACGTACCGCCCCCCCCCCCCTCTCGTCCCGGTATTTTCCGCCGTTTATAGTTTTCGGCTTTTATTCACGATTTGAGGGGGTTCGGCGCCGCCAAGTCCCGCGACCTGGTGGAGAAAAGTTTCGGAGAGGCCATCAGCGCCTGCAGCGGGGACAGGGTGAGAACCAGCCTCAAGTCTCAAGGTATTTGATGCCAGGCAGACAGCCGTGTCTATTTTTTTTTGTGTTTTGATATAGGGGGGTCAGTCTTAATGTTGATGCCGTGTATCTCTCTGCTGTGCGATTACGTACCAGTGACACAGCTCAGGTCTCAGGCGTTGTCTTCACTTGATGAACCTGATGAACGGCAGCTCTACGCGAAGCGCTAGATACGTCGAGGCTCATAACCTATCAAGGATCGTGGTGCGTATCCCGAAAATGGCGTGGTAGCAGCCATATTACTAAAGCTGATGGAACTCAGGCTGGTCGGTGCTGATACGCATACTTTCATAGTTTACAATATAGTAAGAATAATGTGTTTATTAAACCCATAATTGGCCAAAAAAATGGCCATCGATGCCGTGCCCGTTTCGTTTCGGACAGCTGCGGTCAGGGTCAGTCTTAAGGCGATCAATGCCAAACAGAACCAGCCGTGTCCGATTTTGACAGCTGGGGTCAGTCTTAAGGTGATCAAGGCCAAACAGAACCCGCCGTGTCCGTTTTTGCTTTTGCGGTATAAAAGCGTGACAACTATTTAATTGTTCTCGTTTCAGAGGACGATAGGGGGTTGCGGCGTCAGGAGAATTCACGGGAGGTTGCGATTCCAGGATTGTTTCAAATGTATTAACCTTTGTCACACCCCCCCTCCGTCAGTGCTTCGAGGCCCCTCTAGAAAGGAAGGCAAGTCACTGGCAGAGACAGAGGCAACAGCAGTGCGATTGAATATGTAGTTGTTACGGGGGACCATAGTGAACAGGACCTCGGTGCAGACCAAAACCTATATATTTTCCTATTTTTACTAACAATATTTGGTCCTATTTACTATGACCCCCCGCAGAAAGTGGCACTTTATTCGTAAGCCAGACGACTGGCGAGAGCGCCTATTCCCGTAGTTTTTGCCCATCCCTCCGTTTTTTTAATCAATTATTGTCTCCAATTGCGTGCATACTACCATTTTGTCCTGAAATAGGAGGAGTGTTTGTAATAAGTATTATTTTTTAAACGATCCTTGTCTTTGGAGACAGAGCGGTGTGATTTTGCGTTTTTTAAACAGGGGACGGTATGTGAGTATCTCGCGATGCACCAGAGCAATGGCAATGTGCTCATCTGCAGGGAAAGATGGACACTGTGGGTCGACTGGGCCCACTACAGTTTTTTTCGTCCGTGAGACGCGTTTTTTAGCACGTCATGGACGTTGCCGCTGCGGCTTTCTCTCGATCTATCCTGCCGATCTCGCCCACGACACATATAGGCTAGCACCTGATAATGTATTCCTGAGGGTCCTAACATCAGGAACCCTGCACATCACCCCAAAAACAAATTTGAGACCCGATGGCTATCCCATGGACGAAACATATCATGGGCAAGATATAGCGAAGCACAGATGGGGTTGAAAACATGCTACTAATGTTCCGTTTGCAATTTGACAATGTGTAGAGGACTTATCCCAATCACACCATACATATGTAAAAAAGGCCACCCATATAATCCCAATGAGTTTAGACATGAAACATGCTACCCATCAGAGCTGAATACTTGGACGAAAATGGACCAATGATATTATTGACTGCTAGCCGACGCTTGACCAACCAAATCTGGGTAGGTCCTCGATTGAAGGGGCCCGCTAAAGTCAGAAAAGTTTGTGGCCAAAAGTACTAAAGTGCCCCACCTACCCTACTGTAGAATGGCTACCGTAGAATGGCCCCCACCGCAATATTTGCCGCTTGAAACCCGCAGAGCCTTGCAGATCCTCCAACCACATACGAACGCTGTACGTAGACCATGCGTATATAATGGAAATCGAGTTTGTTGTTGAACATGTTCAGTGTGTTATTAATAGTCATGGTCGGACCCACGTATGATATGGCTGATGTGTATGTAGCCGCCAAATATATCTGCGGGGATTTAGCTGACTGATCGAGAATTTGAGCTTCACGAGGGGTAACCGATATGCTAGGGTCGCAGGGGGCTTGAAGGTATGCTTTCTCCTAATACCGTGCTTCCACGTGTACTTCCTCTTTCATTTGAGTTCCGGTTCCTCTACCCCAGAAACTCCGATAATGTACGCATACTACGTCTCTCTTTCCAACGCCTCATGGCGTCCTGGGCCTATACCCTCTGCTCCTCGTGAGCGAGGCAACGCACCAAACACCGGTGTACCTGAGTGACCAAACACGCTAGCGTTATGGGTCAACGTGTGCACCAGGTGCGGTTCGATCATGCTGTCTCAGTGGAGACCGAACTCGCCATAAGGCCGAGGTAGGTTACTAACTAGCTATCAAACATTAAGTCAAGGAAGAAGAAGCAACAGAACGGGGCTTTCCCTCTTTCGTCATACAAAACGTCAGCTGGGGCCCGAACAATACGGAGCTACTGCGATAATTTTTTTATTCCTGGATCAGTCTCCGTAGAATTTTGGCAGTTATACCTACTCGGTTTTGACGCAAAGCATACCATAAAATCCTACAGCCTCCCTAACTGCGACATAGTCATACCCATACACCTGAGTGATCACACATAGTCTTACTTTTCTCACGCATGGAATGCGTTGACATGACTGCATCTGTCTGTTCTTTCCTTAGTCACAAACACCGAATCACGTGCCGCTTCTGCGCTGCATACAAACGCCAACTTCAACCATGGCCACTTGGAACCCCCTTTTGCGCATCCAGGGTCGAAGCTCGACGCCCGCGATGGGTGTGGTGGGCTTCATTTTTGCCGTGATATGGTTGGCTTGCGGCCGGCACCATGTTTCCTCCGGCATCTCCGCGGGGGATTCAGCCAGCGGCGGGTCCAAAATAAAAACCGCTAGCAGGTACGAATATTTCTCGGCTCGTGGGGAGCTCGGTGACAATTCTGACGCTCGACGCCCATCAAAGGGTTTTCAGCAGAGCATAGGAGGGGGGAGGGGGGGGGGAGGGCACCCGGTCTCTGCTACAAAACCGATCTGTGTACGTATTGTGTTGTGGTCCCCCATGTAGACTGGCATTGTGGTTTTGTGACATGGTGTCCCCTTAAACACCTTGCGTCATGGCTTCTCTGTGCAAGGATCCTCTGTGTCTTCGCTCCTTTCTTGTTCAGAAGAGATCAGCACAAGACAAACGAATTTCACCGAGCACTAGCGTGCGGTACTGCAGGCATCACCAGACGTAACCTGAAATACAGAGGTAGGCGGTCCCTAGTATCAAAAACAGGCGTCGTGAGCAGGACAGTCTACGAACTACGCCTCCCCGGTCGTTATTTCTCCGATGAAGCTATTGATGGTCTGTCTGTCTGTCTGTCTGTCTGTCTGTCTGTCTGTCTGTTCGCCTGTCTGCCCGTCTCCGCCTTCGCAGTGTGCACGAGGCCGTGGCGCTGTTCATGGAAGACGTGATACTGCCGCTGGCGCATCGCAAGGTCATCGGCCTGCAGATCAAAACGTAGGAGAACTCGCCTTTCTCTTTCGAATACTACCTTGTTTTCAATTTTTCAGTCGTAGGGCTGTGAGTTGGCCAACTGCAAGTTGCCGACTAGTTATTAGGTGCCAAGGTCTTACAGCTAGTTACATGTGGTAAACTGCTGAGTGATTCTTCTTTGCGTCTGACTGGGCGTTTATTTGAGGCCCGATGTTGTTTTTTAGTTGGGAATTCCATTACTTGGCTTGCTTTCTCTCCCAACTAACAACGAGCCGCCTTATTTCTCCACCCAACTAATATCTAGCCGTGAAGTCCAGCCAAGGAATGCTTTAGTTCCCTAGTAGCTAGCTATCAATATCAGCCAAGGCATGCCTTACTTCGCTTCCCAACTAGTAGCTGGCCGTGAAGTGTGGCTAAGGCATGCCTTACTCACAGCCCTACAGGTTAGCCTGTCCCTCCCTCTGCTGTGCCCTGCCCGGTGTCACTCGTTCAGCTATATACAGCAATTAGCGCAGTTTTCCCAAGACAAAAATCAGTGGTGCACATGTTGGAACCCTTGACTCTCTCATTTCTTCCTTTCGTGCTCTCTTCCTCTCTTCCCAAGTGCCGATACCCCCCCCCCTTCAGCTAGCCCCGTGCCGTCTTTTGTAGCGATTAATACCGGCCCATATCGCATGTATCGTTCCTCAGATAGTCCGGTGAATATCTCGCCTTAGTGCTCTGTAAAAATGCGCTCCACTTGGCTCTCATCATCTGGGTAATGTTCCTCTCCCTCCCATCCTAAACCACCCCCATATGTAACTTCTCCCCCTGACGCGTTCCCTTTACACCTCCCTCACCCTCCCTATTTTCCGCCCCATCCTGTGTTTCTTTCATATCCCTTACCCTACCTCTCCTCCCTATCCATTCTGACCACACGCCCCCCCAAACCGGCTGACGAACCAACGAAATAATAAACCAACAAACCAATACTAATTAACCAACCGACCATCCAACCAACCAACCAACCAACCAACCAAGCGAACAATCAAACAACCGACCAACCAACCGAACAACCAACCGAACATATGTTAACAATCAATCAATCAATCAATAAATCAATCAATCAATCAATCAATCAACCAATCAATCAATCAATCAATCCATCCACCAACCAACCAACCAACCAATCACACAACCAACCAACCGACCGACCGACCGACCGACCGACCGAACGACCAACCGACCTACCGACCGACCAACTGACCAACCAACCTACCGACCGACCAACAAATATACCGACCAACTAACCAACCAATCAACCAACGGAGTACTCGGCACGCTGCACCCGTCGCCCGAGTGGTGCCCCCCTCCCTTTTCTTCTAAACAATATATTTATTTTCGCAGTAAAGACGAAGTCTAAAGGCGATGACAACAAACGCTCCTTAACCATCTCGACGCTGTCACCCGTATGCAATAAACGTCCGCCTCGCGAACGGTTCTCAGTAGGCTGCAGCTCACCCTTCACGCGACTCGCCGAACACCTCACGACCGCTTCGCGCTTCGTGCAAGCAATGTTTGTCTGGTCGGTGACATAAACCCGACGAGCTCTCCGTTCCAGCATTGTAGGGATGCGAGGGGCTATGACCATACGACTATGACCATGCATGACAATGAGCACCCCCCGCCCCAACAGGAAGGAGATCATATAGGCAAAACATGTATATGTAATACATGGAAAAAACTTAATGGGCGCCCAACTATGGGAGATGTCTCTATTAGGAGCAAGAGCGGTACTCCTTCTCTAACGAGATGCATTGTCAATGGTAAAATTGCTAAGGCAAGAAGAAAATGAGTCCCCCCCCCCTCCCCCCCCGCCCCATCTTTTTTTCCATGCCCCCCCGTCGCCCTGCCCCTCGCCCCAAGCGCTCTTGGCTCCGATGACATCTTGGCCCTCTACCACGACAACGACGCGAGGCTTCAGCTGGTGTTCGACAAGTACAGCAAGGCGGACGATAGAGCCGGGGGGGGCACCGCGGCCCTCTGCGTCCTGCTGAACATCGCGGAGTTCAGGATGCTTCTTCGCGACGCCGGTCTCTTGGGTGGGAACCACAACAAGGGGGTGAGAGAACTGTGTCACAGACCAGACAGATCATTTACCAGTCTGCCAGGACTGTTCCGTGCTGCACCCACTTGGTATTCCAACTCACACGATCAACCAAACAGTGCCTCGTTGCTGTTCTTTTAGCCACGAATATGAACCAAACGCCTAGTTCTCTCTAGAACAACGAAAAACAGATTATTCTTGGATCGGTTCCCGATCTATAATAATATTCTCCTTTCTCATGATCTAGAATCTTCAGGGAAAACATATTCCTGATCTGTATGATCAGTATGATCTGTATGATCTACGACGTAGCTTATGTTGCCGGGTGGGGGTCGTATAATCTGCATGGCCTAAGACAGGTTTCCCGGGTTGGATCTGGAAATCTACAGATCCTGCACGGCATCTGACAACGGCAGGCTAGGATCTAGATGAGATCTAGATGATATCTAGATTCTCTAGATCGTGACCTGTCTAAATTGTAGTTTGTTTTTTTGCGTGTCGCAGAGGGGCGGCGGCGGGACGTATGTACGTATTATCTCTCTGCGAATTTCCGTGTGAACACAAAACGTGCCAAGAGGCAGCCTGGCTATAAGCACCAATCCGTTGCGATGTCCACGCAGCGCAGTTACCTTCCTTTCGTTCACGACTTGGTGCCACCATGAACAACAGGAGGACGACGAGCTGACGGTGAAAGAGGCTAGGCAGGCGTTTGCAGGGGCGCAGAACGACCTCTGCGGAGGGGACGCTTCGGCAGCGGCCCCGCCCTTGTCCTTGGAAGTGGGAGCTCCGGTCGAGCAGGTAGGTGGGGGGCGATCGTTGAATCTGTTCCACTTCCAATCCCGCGATATATAATGCAAGCTCGCCCCGGTGGTCTAACTGGTAGCCACGAAGCCTGTAGGCCCGGATGTCGAGGGTTCGATTCTCCCCATGGAGGTTTTTATTCTCAAATGACACCGTCTGTCGAGAGCGCATATTATAGCGTGGGTAAGCAAAATTCGACGAGAGTTGACGAGGGAAGAAAGTGCTGAAATCTTCTCGCGATAAAAATGCAAGGCAAGAACCGTAGTGGGGGAGGAGGGAGAGTAGCCTACTTTGTGACCCCGGATCTGAGTTACGACTAGGGAGGGAGAAAGACGGAAGTGCGAAGATAATGAATGGGATGGACAAAAAAAAAAATGATTAGTTTGCACCTACGTGGTGCACACGATATGTAATTTAACCATTTTGATCATTGCAAAATAACGCAAATTACATACAAATTCCAAGTGGTTTGTCCCCCAAGACCCAAAGCTACAGTAGTAGGAAGGGTAAAATATGCCCCCCTTTTTAATACGTGCGAACACCGGGTTTATGGCGCTCGCGCGAATATCGACGACGAAAAAAACAAACTGCACCTTTTAACCCCACAAAACACATTCATTCAGCGGGGCTATCTGTTCGTAGCAGGTGCCACCACTACCATGTATGTCTCTGCAAGCATCAACCGCTTCTCCGTCTCCCCACCAGACGCGTGCTACGATAGAGTTAGCACTTTTTGACTTATCTGTTTTCTGAATGTCCGGAGGGGCTCTCTCAGCCCAAACTTGTACTACATCTAATTTTTTGTGTTGCAGAAGGTTTCCTTTTGTAAGTAGGCCAAGGGGTTGTTGCTCGGGTACGCGGCACTATATATTTTTCGTCCAAAATCAGTTTTTGACTTATTAGTATTACTTACCATTAGTTGTATTACTTACCATTAGTTGTATTACTTACTATTAGTATGGATCTCCACAAGGGAGGAGCCTCAGAAAAAACAATGTTTGGTGCACCTTTACCTGTAGCATGTATCATCATCAGTAGGACGAGCCTGGCGATATCACCTATACCTGCAGCATGTCTTCAGGGACACGCATTAGTATAATTTATCATTCCCATCCGACACATGTGTACTGCTTGTTCCGATCGTCCCGTCCAGAGATAGAAGGGAAACTACCGAAGAATCCAACGGCTTCAATCCAACAAGGAAGATGTTATTATATTATTATTATTTTTGCAATCCGACAATGTGCAGCATGAACTTCAACGTTGATCACTCATAACATTCCCGAAAGCAGAAAACCACGGAAAAAAAGGAAACCTATGCGCAAAGTCAAACTTCCTTGTATGTCTACTTCCCGCTAAGCTTTATCCACAATACTCCATTTGTTGCTATTGTCGGATCTTGATACTTGGCAGAATTATACCAACAATCAATGCAGTCTCCCTTGTGAATATCCCTACCAACTCCTAACCGACGTTTCACCAATCAAAACCCGCATTGACAGACGCCACCAGGCATTTGTTAACATACACCAACCACCCCTCTCGTCGTACAGATACTCGATTCTGACTTCATGATCTACGACAGATCGTCGGTTCTGACTTCATGATCTAGGACAGATCATCGGTTCTGACTTCATGATCTAAATATTTCACGATCTTGTCTGAATTCACTCACGTTGCCGGGTGAGACCCGTATATTCTGCCTGATCTACAGTAGCACATGTTTCCTGGGTTGGATATGTACTATGCAGATCCTGTACAGTCTTTCACAACGGCCGGAGAGGAATTATATGACACATCTGTAGATAGATAAATAGATAGATCATGACCTGCCCGAGTTGTGAGCTTCTCCGATGCCATCGCCTTCGACTTATTCTATTTTCTGGCAGATGACGTACCCCGAGTTTCTGGAAGGCATCGCAAGAGTGGCGATGCTCAAGTGGGAAGACGCGACCTCGACACCGAAGGATAAGATCGAGCGTGCCATCGCGGCGACCGCTTCCCTCCTGCACGGTCCGCCCTCGTCGACCACGTCCTGACTGTCTGAACAAAACCAAACTGAGAGAAGAGGAGAGAGAGTAAAATGCCTTGTAGGGGTGTCGCCTCATTCTCTGAGCTCTCCTCTCCTCACATGAGGAGAGCTCGAAAATCTCACCAGAAACACGATGACGCTGAAGAAGTTTGTTCGAGCAAAAAACCCGCCCCAACGTTTATATGCGCCATACACCGGTACGACGTACGTGCGTACATACGTGCAACGGCCGTGGGAGTAATCGGAGGGGCCGTTGGTTGTTGAAGACGGGGTTGGGTGGTGAGTCGCGCCCACAGCGGTGCCCACGGCGTCACACGGTGGCCTGCGTATTTTACCGGACCACACCCCGTGGGCGGGAACGTGGGCACTATTTGGGTGTGCACATTTATGCACCGACGGTCCTTACATTTCCGTTCAAAGCGGGAGGGGCAGGGGGAGAGCGGGAGAGGGAGAGGGGAGAGAGCGGGTGGGAAGGGTGTACTCATGTCATGCATGGCTGTAGTCGTAGGGCTATTGCATGGGCCCCTCGCATCCTTACAAAGGCGGGGCGGAGAAAGTCGGACTTTCGCCGACCAGGCAGACGATGCTTGCACCAAGCGCGAAGCGCCGTGAGGTGTTGTTTGGCGAGTCGCGTGAAGGGTGAGCTTCATCCTACTAAAAATAACCGCTTGTGAGGCGGACGTTCTTGCATATGGATGACTGCGGTCGTTAATTGGTTTGTTTTCCGGTGTGACCACTTCGAGAGACACCAATAGGATTCCTATGTAACTGCGTCGTGGATGCTTTACCATTAAAACAAGGCCTTGTCATGGACCGGCGGTCCGGGCCGGGCCGGGCCGATCTGAATATTGTAATGGGCCGGGAACAGCTGGGCCGAACATTTTGGGGATGGGATGCGCTGGGTCAGGACGTGCCGAGATATTTTAAACTGTGATGGCCCGGGCTGGACCGGGACGTGCTAATTTCAAAGTATTTTGGGCTAGGCCGGGCCGCGACGTCCATTAAGCTCGATGGACTGGGCCATGTTTCAGCCTACACTAAGTGGGCTTCAGATGGGTGGTTCCACCTTGCCCATGAGGCGGTCAACCTGTTTTTGTGGGCCGGCCTTGGTCACGGCCCATGATTATGTTGTACAACCGAATGCCTCGACGAGCTTCTCCCTGCGCTAACTCTTCTCCTTTGCTGATCTGCTTTTCACGAGAAGAACCAGGTATTACTCTGCTTCGTGGTCCTTGAGTAAATATATATCAAAGCCTTGATGCCGTTGTGGTCATATAGAGGGCAATCCTTGCCGTTTCCACGACGAATGTAGTCTTTGGCGCAATTACTGTTGGTCGGCCCGGACGAAACCGTTGGTGACACCTTCGTGAAGTAGGCCCAGGGAGGGGACGTCTTCTGGCCGAAAGGTTTAGTAACGTTCAATTCCTTCGAGTGTTGTTGCCGAACCGGGAGTAGTCACTGCTGCTGTAGCTTGTAAGGGAAGGCCCCGCCTCACTTTATGTGGCGCTATTCTTGCTCTAGTCGGATGACAGCTGTAGACCTATGGCCGGTGTTATTACAGCACAAAGCATTGCAGCAGCACGTAGGTGTTGCAGCAGCAGGTAGGGGTTGCAGCAACAGGTAGGTATTTCAGCAGCAGGTAGGTGCTGCTGCTGTGGGTATCGTGGCGACGACAGGAGTTGAGGTGGTCCACCAGTGTGGGAACAGAAACAACCGGACCGGGCCGTTGACGGAGCATGATTGTGTGGGGAGTGGGTATGGGTACCTCATGGGTGTCGAAGAAGCGGGCCCAAGGAAGCCTAAGCACAAACCCAAAATAAAAACAGATCTATAAAACAACAATCACGCCAGCACTTATGCGTTCGATTTACAGGACAGCACATGGGCCGGCCCGTGGGCGGGCCAATCAATTCCACTGGCCGTCCTACGGGAATGGTGGGTCGGCCCGAGCTCGTTGTCATTGTCATGGGCCGAGCCGGGCCGTGAAGTTTTAGAAATGTTGAAGGCTGTGCCCGGTCGCGGTCATTCCGCTGAAACAGTGATGGGCCGGGCCGGGTGCGCCGCATGCTCTGAAATTTTGCTGGGCGGCACAAGATCTCCGCCTACCAAACAAAAACATAATGGGCCCGGCCCAACCACGTCCCGGGCGACCCACAGCTCAGCCCACCACCAGTGCCGGTGCATGACATGTTCTAAAACAAATACAATGTTTTTCAAAAATGCTGAAACTAAAAAGTCCCTCTTCACCGGGTGGGTACTATTTCGGCGAACTAGCAGAACTCCTTGAAACATGTCGGAGGCAGCTCGCTTCTGGCGGTCTTGTACGCGCGACTTTCCTGTCTTGCACATCTCGTCGCCTATTTGGCCGGCATGAAGCCTACCCCCCTCCTTAGGCACGTGGCCCCGGCCCCTGGCTCGCTTTCGGCACGCCTTGCTTTGTGGCAGTCGTTCTCCCGTTCGATTGATATTTTAATCGAGGTGCGACCCTTGATCTCCGTAATATATCTCTGTTCGCAAATATATTACCCGATTCAATCCTCATTTTCGTAGCACAACCATCCTTATATGCCATGATATCCTGAAAATAACAAACCGCAGCAGCCTGCAGGCAGGGCTTCCCTCTCGCATGGACGGGCAGGGTCCGCCCCGGCGCGAAACGGCCGGTTTACCCTTGTCTATACACGTACACACGTACCCACGGCGATATCCGGGACCGAAACCCACCAGAGCAACGCACCCGCGAGTCTCACACGAAACCCACTACAAGAGAAATCGACCTACAACAACACCAACGACTACAATCGCCATAGGGTTATGTGCTGAATATTCAGATGATGTATCAGTGTATGCAGTGTACCAATCGTAACGGTCCAAATGCGTTCAATGTATTTGTTTCGTCAGTTGATCTGTCATTTGCCCATTGCTTGGAGGCGTGAACTGGCGGCGACGACGACGACGACAATGTCTGCAACACTATTAGGTTCTGTATGATATACAGATGATTTTATCAGTGTATGCAGTGTACCAATCGTAGCATATTAACAACATTACCAGGGTATATGTATGTGTTTCACAAGTTAATCGGTCGTTTTTTCACCCCCTTGAGGCGTGAGTTTGCCCTGGTACCACCCGTACCCGCTACTTCTGTGGGTTATGTACGCGCGTGCTACAACCCACGGAAGCTCTGTGAGTTCGGTACGATATTCATTGCCGCGTCGGAACTTCTGTGAGTTCTGTATGACATTCGCACTTTGTGAATATTCAAACAGGTGTCGTAATAAGCGTTATTTACGACACTGGTGTCGAAAATATGCCTTATTCACGACACCGGTGTCGCAAATACGATAGCTACGATAACGCGTCACGTTCGCGGAACACGCCCACGATTGGCCGAACGTTGCTACGGCAGTGTTGACACGATGTAGAGCTACCATTGAAGCCATCACGTACCCGAAACGGCCCAGTACTCGCGGAGATATATGGTATCATCGTGCAGGTGCAGAATGATCAGACCGGTTTCGGAAATACGCCTTTTTTACGACACCCGTGTCGCTTACCTGGTACACGCTATTTTCCAACCCGCGGCACGTTCGCGGAATACGCCCCGGATCAGCCACACGCTGGAAGGTGACCAGCGGCTTGTGTTAGCCAATATTATGTCAAGAGCAAGGATATTGTCGGTACCACCACGAAGTCAGCATCGCTGGACGATGCGAAAGCAGGAGAAGGTAGAAGAACACGTAGAATTTCTCTTGAATACATCCGACGGTGGAAACGGACCGAGAAACCCTGGACGCCCCCCCAAGACGGGGATCCCTAAGGAGAGGGACTCCAGAGGAAAACGTCTGGACGACCCCAAGGACGATAACTCGAACGCAGACGATTCCAGTGCGAGAGCCCGGTAAGACTGGGGTCGCGGAGAAAGTACACGTTGGTGAAAGCGTTTTAGGATCCTATCGGGTCGGGGTCGGCGAAGAAGAGGAAGAGACCCTCTGGTGGTGGTGACTGCTTGGGGGGTGATTCCCACTTGCGGCTCCGAATAGCGATGCGCTTGGCATCGGCCGCCCCGGATACAGGAATACACAATGACATAATACGACTGTGCGCAGAAGGGAGGTACACGTCATTTATACGAACTATATCGGACTTAAGATGAACTTAAGATGAAAACCTCGTATACATGTTATCGTGAGCAACCAAATACTAAAATCCTGCATGCAAGATAATATTTTTTCAAGAGTCCCCAAAATGTGAAAATATGGATCCTCCAGAACTTCGGTCAGAATAGAAATCGACCCAAAACTTTGCGAGTTAGCGGTTCTTGCACTAATTTCAATATACAAATGCTCAGACGTAAAATCGACCGGAAAAAATAAAAATAAAAAATAAAGGGCCACTGCTGTACGTACAAGGGCTGCGCATCAATGCCGGTGTATTGTTTTTGTCCGCTCTACGTACGTACGTACGTGCTGGTACTTTTTGGACTGCTGCTGTAACTGGGTTACATTTGAGTACAGGGCTCAGGTTCTGCTTGAGCCTGTGGCACTTTCCTTTCTTGTCTGTGTAGCGTCGAGTAGACGCCAGGTTGTTGGAGCATCCAGGCTTGACGACAAGCCGGATGAACGATACGAAGAGATGTGAGCAAGGGGGGCTGCCCTTGCTGCGTATTCGAAGACCTTGGGTGTCGTCAGCCATTACTTGTGCACGGGACAACATATGGGCTGCCGAACACGGCAAGTAGTCTTGGAATACGAACGACCACAGTAGTACAATAAGATACAGATATCTATGACCTCGACGAATGGTGGAACCGACGCAGGACGTATCCATGCGACGGTTGGGTCGAGAGCATGGCACCCACATTAAGACTTCCACGAAAAAAAGTCACGAAAATAAAGGGGCAAGACTGGTCTACAGGCGGCATCGTTTGCTGATGAAGCAGCCCGGAATGCTGGGGTGGTACGTGTAGTGTTATAGCGGGTGTACCCAAGGTACAAAATGCAAGGGGATTTCCGACCTAACCCTGCCAAGCAAAGAAATGTCAGGAGACTATTGACATACCAGGTATACTCGTATGTCCAGACGCATGCTATCTCAAAGGAAAGGGTGCACCAACATTTTTCTAAGGTTTCCTCACTTGAGACGCTCTATACTAATACCAAGTCAAAATCAGGATTATGGAGGGAAACAAAAGTGCTATACGTATACGTAACCGATGAACAATTCCCATCAATGCCATGGCCTACGACGGACAAAAAATATTGCATCACTACAAGGGCACCAAGATATAATCAGGGAGCGTATACCTCCGATTGGTGATGTTGACCATTCCAGTTTTATTTTTACCTCACATAGCGTGTAGAGGGGGGCGGAGGGCTGCAGACTATATCTGTTTTTGACTGACTTTGATCGCTTTGCGGATCCTTCGGGTTCCACTTTTATTTCAGTATACTACGTACCTTTTTTGGGAAAGTTAGCCTGTGACCACGGGAATCGACCGCGTCAAGTGTTGGATTAGTACGGGCAGATGGAGGTACTGGATAGAGAGACCGGCACGGCTTTTAATGTGAAGACAACAAACAAACAACAACAACAACATAACAACAACAACAACAACAACAACAACAACAACAACAACAACAACAACAACAACAA
>MEHQ01000369.1:0-24470 GCA_008828725.1 Saccharina japonica | reverse complement strand
TAGCGTTACAAATATTTGCCCTCTCGCCTCTGCGATACTTATCCGAGTACGTCTGGACTGTTCGCGCGTCAAATACGCAACCACGCCTGGTGTATGGCACCTTCTATCGCGATACGCACACCGCCTTATATTGGGTCAGATAGAGGCAATACGTTGTACTCCACTGGGGTCATTCTTATCGAGCACATATTGATACAGTAACAGTCGCTAAATGTATTACTTATTGTGGTGTACAAAGTGCATACCATCAATCAGGAGAATCTGAACAAGATACAACCGCTTTTCGTGAAAAACCCATATATACGGATATACCGTAATATGCTCTCAACCATGCTCAAGTTGGACATTTTTGTGCCCATTTGCTTAGACTTTGTGATTATTCGTCCTCAATGGGAGAATATATCACATTATTTCAGAGTAATATTCCTTCTACGCATAAATCCTAGTACCTTGAATTTATTGTGGGAAGTTGAACACGTGGACTTTTTTCGATGGTTTTTTTATACCTCTTTTGCCGTGTCGTAAAGTTATCCACGAAAAGAAAAAGTCCTCTCAGGCAGTTCGTTCCCGGCGGTAAAGTCCGTATGACACCTCACGCTCGGTCGCGTCGGCACCGATTCGGTCTGGACGAAGCCTGCCCCACCCACTCACCGGTGACCCCCGATCCCTGGTGCGCGTTCGGCACGCCATCCCTTGTGGGCAGCGTTTTAGAACCGAACGATGCCGCTCTCCACGTACAACTCGCCTTCCGACATGTGCTTCCGTTCGACAATGTAATACTCGTTCAAATATTGATGCCAACAATAAACCGACCCCTTACGTTTTCTGATATCTCAAAAGAACACCCCCGCCGCACCCGGCGGCCAGGGGCAACCCTCATGCGCTCTTGCGCGCACAAGCGCGCCCCTTCGCGGCGGGAGGGCGCCGGTTTCCACTTGTTTGGACTTCATGCCCACGTACCCACCGGCAGACCCAGGACCGATACAACCAAGAGCAGGGCGCCCGCGTGTCCCACACTATTTTGAAGTGATCACGTACTCCACCAACAACAACGCCAACAACGGCAACGACTTCACTAAGAAGAGGAACAACCGGTTTATTTTTTTATGTATACAAATATGCAGTTTTGTTTTGTCAACCAAGCAAAGTACTACTTCCAACGTCAGTGACAAGACTGAGAAGATAACAGGGACCGACAATACACTTCAAAAAAGAGTATGACAAATTAAGCTGATACATAATTCGACTATCCGGAATGAGCCTAATTGAACTGGGAAATGAGACTGAACCGTGAGTGTCAGATGTGATCGGGCAAATGGGACTGTGATATACGAAACCATACAATACGCGTAAGACATGTGAACCTGCAAATCGAGACAAAAATATGTATTCTCCGAGATGAGCCTGAGATAAATTACATTGAACGTCTATGACAAATTGTTTGATAAACGAGACTGAGAGACGTCGGTCATAAACAATAAGTATGCCGAAACACTGCGTATGAATAAAACTTCTGACACATTTGACTGGGTTCTCGGAAATATCCTTACGAGAACTGACACCAATACGGGAAAAATAAGGGCTTGTCATGGGGCGAAAGTGCGGGCCGGGCCGGGCCGATGATTTCGATAATTGTGATGGGCCGGGCCGAGAATGTTGCTAATGTGATAGGCGGGGCCGAGCGGGACGTTGAACATATGAAAATTTGATGGGCTGGGCTGGGCCTTGACCCAGCACCCATCGGCTTCATGAGCCGGGCCGCGCCGCGGCCCATAACCTGAAACTATGATAGGCCGGCCCGGGCCGCGGCGCATGATATTATGTAGTGCATAAATGCTATTGGAATACACGAATTTGTTTCACGAACATCGAAAACAACTTTTGCCGGCATCCAAACTAAAACAAATATCGCTTCCTTGATTTCGGTGTGAGAGTAAACGCTCGAGTTAAGAAACGGAGAGTTGAAAACCGTCTGGCCAAGGTTGCTTAAGTTTTGGTCGGGATTTTATTTGAAGTGGAGGTAATACACGACGACAAAGTAAGGGGGTAAAATATAAAATCGAATGTATTTCCGACAACCAAACACAATCAAAATAAATATAATATACCAGCACCAGGGGGCGTATACCCCCGATTGGTGATGTTGACCTTTCCAGTTTAATTTTTACCTTCACATAGCGTGTAGAGGGGAGCGGAGGGCTCCAGACTATCGGTTTTTGACTGACTTTGATCGCTTTGCGGACCCTTCGGGTTCGACCTTGATTTCAGTACACCTTTTTTGGGTAAGTTAGCCACTGACCACGTGAATCGACCGCGTCAAGTGATGGATTAGTACGGACAGATGGAGATACTGGATAGAGAGACCGGCACGGCTTTTGATGTGAAGAGAACAACAGCACCAACAATCCAACAAACTAAATATGACATACTTGTTTACAGTGTAGGACAAAAAAAACTTGATTTATGAACAGAAAGGTGATAATTATATTCACGAGGTGAGTTGAACTTGTTAATCTTAGTGATAATCACCTGAGATTTCCCGAACATCATAAGAAGTTTCTAAATCCAATTTAGTTTTCGTAGAATCACAAAAAACGAACAGCCCAGAATGAAGATGCGTATCAAAACCAAAGGCATTTTGCCCCACCGATTGATATGACAAAACAGGAGACATGCTCGGCAACACAAGGAACTGGAGTTCCCTTCTACCCAATGCCGGTGTTATTTGAGCCCTTGTGGCCGGCACACTGCTCTCCGATGTGCCGGAAAGGCGTGCCTCTCCGAACTTCAAAAACCACAGCACGTCGGTAGTCCAGATGCTTACACCAGGAAAATTAATGGGGCTCGAGCCAGCATCTCAACCCGACGAAACCATGGTTGACATTCACCCCGCGACCCATTAGTCCATTGTAACGTCGGCCGTTTCCAATTTCGATGATTGCATAGCTCGCGGGGTCACTCTGCTCGTACTCGTACGGTGCTGGTACTGCTGTAAGAAAATATCAAATTACGAGTACTCGTACCAAACTATCACCAAAAATATCGTTTCACGGATCAAGGAAACTTACGCAGATTCTGCTGCTTGTATGCGCAACTCGTGCTCGACCTAGGAAAGAGGGGTGAAAGAGATATTTGGCGTGGCTATTGTCCTGTTTACTCTGGCCCCACGTAAAATCCGTAACCATATAGCCTGTTGTCGATAATTTGCAACGAAAACAATATATTGCCTCTCGCGCAGCCGCGTGAAAAAAAAAGGTTCATACAACATGTTGTTCCCTTTTCCCACAGCAGCTGTACGATAATATATTTAGCTGTTTGTCGAAACCAAAATGTTTCAAAGAAAATGTTCCAACTATACCTTCCCATTGGCATCGATATAAGCAACCGCCCAAGATACAACCCTCACACCTACATCTAGTCAGCCCCTTGCGGCGCATGAGAGCATCACCGGCGAGGTAATGATCCCAGACCCGAAGGGAGGAACGGTAAGTCGATGGTAAAAGAAAGGGCTGGGAATATTGAAAGAGCCCTCGAGTATTTCGAGGTTCGTGGATCTGATCCCAAGGCCGATTCGTAAACACATCCCTTACCAGTCCCCGGTTTTCCATGCGTTCGAACTCTTCAAGTAGTGCCCGTTCTCGGCTTGGCAAGAAGTCATACATTTGTAGCTGTCGCTCAAAATCGCATCCAATCGGTGTCATGGGAACTCAGTCTCAACTGATAATTGTCCAACTTGCAGGTGCCATTCTCGCCCAAGGCTCGGACATTCTCCTCACGGGCAACGTTACATTTGCCTACAACTCAGCCCGACGTGACGGAGGTGAGCATAATTCAAGCGCTGGTATATTGGACTATGACCTAAGGTGATATATGTGGCAATGTATTATGTAGGCTACGGTTAATTAAGAAAAAGGTTTGCGTGAGGCGCGATGTGTGACTGCCGAATTTCGTCAAACATCCTAACGAAGAGAGTCGTTAGGCGTCGCGTTTACCCGACTGGTTGCATGAGCTTTAATCCCGAAGAGAATATTAAATACATGGCGCGCTCAGAGCCTCGCCGTGTAGGTTGCCCGTGGTGTCGAAGAAGGCGGGATGATAAGACCGTTTGTAGTACAGTTGAGTTTAGTAATTTAGAGGTGGGTCGTATGGCTTTGGCGGTGGTTTAACGTTCTGTCGTGGCTGTGTTTTGCCGGAGTTTGAGCGCTCGACATGGTCAACCTTAACGCTCATGCGCACTCGTGTAATATTGTTTGGATCCCTGTCAATGGCATTGTAGAATCGAACTGGACACGGTTTGCTCTTTATGTGATGCTCACCCACAATGTTGTTCTCGGCTTTACTGCCTCACCAAGCGGCCGTCGAAATAGCTCAACCGTGCTTATAGAGTCGATGGGTTTTCATTTGCACAACACGACGCAAACTTGGAAGTGTATATTGCGGCTTGTGGCACATGTTAGGCGACACTTCGAGTGGAACCATGCACCGCCTGAGATGTCATGGACTGTGGATCATTCGGCCATACCATAGTATGACCGCATCGCCAACGCTGTATTGCAGGAGCAATGAAGACTTTCGAAACCAGGGTCATAATTGGCGCCATGACACAGGGGGCAGAGCTTTCATCGACCGGTCGGCTAACTGGAGGTATTGCAAGAAGTGAAATATATTATATACGAAACAGTGCAAAATATTCCCACATCTCGAGGAATGTGACCTGTGGGGAGGGGTGGCGCCTTCCAAGATAGCCCTGTTTCGATGTTGGTGTACAATATACAAGGAGGCAGTATACGCCTGTTATCCTGTATACCGAGCGGCTGTAGGGCTTAGCGCAAATTTCTCCCACCTAACATGAGCGCGATGAGGAATGACCCGAAATTGAATAGTCCAGCATTAGTGGCGAAGTCGTGGTTTTCGATGTTTGCATACGTCGGAACCATTTCGAAGTTAGCTCCTTGCCTTCTCCGGTTAATGAAGGCAGTAGTGTTTCAAATGTAGAGGGTAGGCTCAACAATTATCTGAATAGCCTCGTGTTTCGGGAGTGCTATGAGCTTGGTCATTTCCGGAAGGAAATTGTGCGAGTGACGCATGCTACGGTTGATTGGGGGGGGTCGATTGAGGAGGCCTATACCTCACCCGAAACCTGGTTTTGAAGGGAAATAAAAGTGCAACCCGACGAACAATGTAATTATACAATGGAACGTTCTGCAACCCAAGAATTTGGGCTAAGGAGTTAAGTTATGTAGAAAACGTTTCAGTCAAAACTCGCTACCTCTATCGTAGCACGCGTCGTCGACCTTAACCCTAAGAAAATGTTTCCTAAAACGCTAGTCTCGCTTAACCTGTCTCCTCGCTAAAATCTGCTCGGCGCTTTCGTCCGGTCAATACATATTCAGGTGTCGCTATGTCCTCTCCGCACTTGGACGTGGATATCAGCGGGGCGATATCCTTTATCCAAAATGCAGCCATCGACTTGGGAGGGGCACTATCACTTGCGAATAGTGTTGAGCTAACATAAGCGATGTAACATTCCACCTGAATAGAGCTAAAACAGGAGGAGCTGTCTCCATCACATCGACGACATTGACAACCGCGAACTTTACTCGCTGTCGATTTGTGCTAAACATCGGCACAAATGGAGGAGCCCTGTATTGGAGTGGAAAGGGGCTGGGGCACCTTCAAGCTTGTCCTTTTTGGCTCAACGTTGCTGGTGAGACTTGGTTGAGAGGAATTTCAACTTTTAACTAGTTAACACGCTTGGTTAACGATATCAGATTCATGATCAACACCCACACCAGACGTTTTGAATTTACCATTTCTGTCCACGTTTAAATTCCTTGTCGACTTCTCAACTCGGCTTCGTGGATTTCGTGAGGTCAATAGTTCCCACTTTAACTCTGTTCCCTTGCGACAACACACCCCGATTCCAACGAAATTCCCCAAACTGCGCGTCACGCAAAAATACGCTGAAGGTAGAAAGGCGTTGGAACAACTCGCCCAACGCTTATTTGCCCAACCCTAACAACTGCAACCACTGCAATGTTTAGCCTACCTACACGCATGGAACAGACCAGTATCCCCACATGAAACGCCGATATGTGTTGTCTGCGGAATGCCCACCGATTGTCCCGTAGATACAGGAGGAGCTCTGTTCAACGCCGGTCCACTGAAAGTTAAAGATTCTGTGTTCGCCAAGAACACGGCCAAGGGAGAGGGATTGGCAATTCACAGTCTGGAGTCTGCGGTGGAACTGTGGAAGGTTACCTTCGAGGGAAACATACTGAGCTGCCCCTCGCAAATGTATAGCGACACTCGTGATGTAAGCATGGTGATATCACGAGCCACACGTATTTTGACAATTTCGGAATATGCTAGGTTGGACGACTGAGACCAGCCGTCTTTTGATGGTGTCGAGGTTTACAGCCACTGTCGTAAACTTGCCATTTGCTTTCTGTTGTTTTGTTTGGACGTTTGCTGTCAGGCAACAGTTTGCGATATTTAGCAAACGAAGAAATCCGAGCACGGTGTCGATGCGCGGAAACCCACTGTTTCCCATGGCTTTTGGGGTTCCCTGTTGCGTGTTCGGGATATTTGACTGGTAGGAAGCAGACGTCCCCTTTTAAATCTCCTTCTATGTGTCCTTTCTAAATGGTAAATACTAACCCAGCCTACCTCCACAATAAAGGTGACAATATTTGCACACCGCATTCACCATATTACTCTGAACGCGTTTTGTTGCGCACTCTCCGCACGCTCTCGACAGGGGTCTCCGGATACGTGTCGTTTTGAAGTAGTATGTGCACGGTGCCTGGATGGGTGTGACAGCGACCTAAGCAACGTGACGATTGCGTTTGATACTCTACCTGTCT
This sequence comes from Saccharina japonica, assembly GCA_008828725.1. Taxonomy (NCBI): domain Eukaryota; class Phaeophyceae; order Laminariales; family Laminariaceae; genus Saccharina; species Saccharina japonica. The sequence goes on along the minus strand of MEHQ01000369.1, from coordinate 17,604 downwards.
GTGAACCGATACCCGTGGGGGTCTGGCCTTCGTCGCCACCCACCAGTCTCCAGACATTTGACATCAAGAAGGGATACTTTCGCATTTCTACCGAGAGCCCAATCGTGCTCGAATGCTACCAAAAAGATGCTTGCGTTGGGGGTATCGATCAACGCGACTACTGTGCCATCGGCTACACTGGTCCATGTAAGTAATTTCGAACATAACCATTGGCGCGGCAGCTCCATAGATCATGCTGCACAATGTGGCAACGCCAGTGTAATCCTTGGCCAGTAAATATTTGGTATCATGGAGTTGGTCAAAGGAAAGTCAGTCGGCTACGGCCAGAGTCTCAGTGGAGGCGCAACTCAAAACAAATATTATACTTCGGTACTTTTGATATGTCGAAACGTTCTGCTAGAACCTCTCTGACTTCGACTCTGGCGTTCCCTCGTGCATTCTCGTCTTTCAGACTGTGCCGTGTGCACGGAGGGCTACGCTCCAGGGTCTAGTAGCCGCTGTCATAAGTGCTCTGGAGAGAACAGGGGGTTATTGATGGCGATTCCAACAACAGTGCTGTTCATTTTGCTGCTGGCGATCGTGTTGGTGGCTTCATACCTTCTCGAAGTTGTGCGAGACGGGGCCAATAATGAGCAGAACCAACCTCGACAACGGTGGCAGGAAAACGTGTCGCGGTTCTACAACATGTTCATGAAAGCAATCCCGCTATCTACCATAAGGATCGTCGTGACGGTGTTACAGATTGTCATCCAGGTGCGTTCTGTCGGAGGTGGCTTCAACCTAATCTGGCTCTGAAATGTACCGAACGGTTTCCAGTGAATACAGTGCTGAGAGAGCAGACAATGCTCGAAACTATTTGTGGCATCCATGAGGAGCCATAAGGCATGAAAATACGTGCACAGTGCCCCTGATATTTAGCAGTGGCGCTTGATGTTTTACACAAGCTCAAGGGGCGCGAAAATCTACATATTTCGCCGTGTGGGTGAACGATCTGGTATCCAGAACCGAGCTCTAGTCGAAGATGTAGAGGGCCATGTCGGCAATGAGGCACGATACCCATGAAGCACGAAACCTCGTTCGGGAGTCCTCAGGAACTTACACGAACCCCTAGTAACGCGAACACGCCGAGTCTGCACCGTATAGTTGGGTGAATATAAAAGAGGAAGCCAAGCCTAAGGTCAGCCGTTACCTAACTTCACATCGAGCTATTAATATATGTTGTTTCAGAGGCCTTCTTCAAACGGTGTCGGTTGTATTATTTATCACGCGCCACAGCACGGGTGCCTACTTCAGAACCCGGGCACTGAACGTGTATCATCCCCTCATTGATCTACCAACACCTTGCACGTGTCTCCACTGGTGTCCGTTTGCAGTTCACTGGGATCGCCGGGGAGATGTATCCCCGGGAGTATGAGCGTTTTCTATCGGCGATGGCAGTTGTCAACTACGACGTGGGCTTTTTCCTGTCAAGTTCCTGCTTCGCCCCAATGGATTTCTACGGCAGACTGGTTCTTGACACGGTTGCTCCGATCGCCATAATTATTGCATGCGGGGGCACGTTCATGTTGGCCAGCATAAGGAACAGGGGCTCCAACTCGGCAGGGCCTATTATAAGGCAAAAACACCTGTCGATCGTGCTATTTCTAGTGTTTTTTGTGTATTCTTCCGTGTCGTTTACAGTATTCCAAACGTTTGTCTGCGATTCTCTGGATGACGGCATTTCGTATCTACGGGCAGACTACAGCATCACCTGCTTCACAGAAAGGCACGTAGCCTATCAACTTTATGCCATTTGTATGGTGTTAGTCTATCCAGTCGGCATTCCTGCGTTCTTTGGTTTTGTTTTGGTTCGCTATCGCCGGGAACTGCGGGATACTAACAGAGAAGCAATGCCACACCTCCAACCATACAGTTCTCTGTGGGCCGCCTACAAACCGTCGAGTTACTACTACGAGATCGTGGAGTGCTGTCGCCGGATCGTTCTCACCGCAGTGGCGGTATTCATTCTTCCACGTAGTTCTGAGCAGATCGCCATCGTGCTGTTTCTCGCGATAGTTTTCGTTTTTGTTTCGGAGTCTGTTTCTCCGTTTGAATCAGAATTCGACAAGTGGTTGTATCGATTGGGCCATGGCATCATAGTGGGCAGCATGTACGCGGCCTTCCTTCCCAAAGTCGACCTTGCGAAAGATGGAGCCCACAGTTCATCAGCAATTACGATTCTTCTCATCGCAGCTAACGTGTTCATGGTATCGGCTGTAGCTGTACATGTTTTGCTCTTGATGAGACGTTTTTGTGCTTCGTAGATAATTTAATATGTGGTATTGGCGTGCCGCTATCGATGCGCATAGCACACTAACGTTGATGGCGAGGCTTAGCAAGCACATACGAGTGTAGCGTGTCGGCCTATGACGCCCCAACCCTCGTGGCTTAGTGTACAATGAATTGACGTTTGTGAGAGGGCAAGGAATACGTATAGCAGAAGTCGTCTCAGACAGAACAGTGGTTAAGGTTGAGCATTGGCAGCCTTTACCGGCTAAATGTTTTCTGAGTTCCTAAGCAGTGAATCAGAATACTCATCTGCGTCACACTAGGTGCGACGGATGCCTAACCCTAACCCCTCATACTTTTCTCTTACAAGAATCGTCAATACTTGGTTAGTGTTAACTCTGTGTGGGGTATGTCTTGGACATGTATGAACAAGTCTCATAAATTTTGGCAAAACATAGTGAAAGGATAAATCATGGTTTCGCTAGAGTGTCACACGATAGAGGCAGAATGTTTTGGGCCAAACGGTTGTCACCGACGGGGCTGCTACCCCGAGGAAGTACCACATGTTTTTATTCCACCAAGGTTTTACGATATTGTAAGTTGAACTGTAGGCTGCGAGATGGAAAATATTGGCCGTATGTTGCTTGAGGTACAGTCTCCCTTACGTGGGGAGGCTAAACACGTTTGGGAACAACACGTACCATAGCACGCGTCCTGCGTTGATTACACCATCGCGAAGAAAACGAGAACGGCCACAACCTTTTGTACTGTAGTTGGCGTTGCTGTTGTCTGGCCCAGTTGATGCCTAGTCATGGCCGCAGCTTCCTTTGGCTGCTGGTGGTATTCTGGATACACCACGCACATCAAGCTGAAGTGTTGTACGTATCGGTTGAAAGGCGGTTCTAAACAGTTACAACGAGATTGTATTGAACATATGTTCCGACTATCTCCTCATTAATACAGAGTCTAACCTGCGTTTGATTTGCGAGTAGTTTGCTCTTCACCTGGATTACTTGTAATATCTTCCAATTGGGATTAGGTATGTCCGTTCAAGTAACGAGCAGCACATAATTCAGTAGACGGGGTTAGTTCGGGTCTCCAAGACTATGGAGCAATCCAATACATGTGAAGTCATATTTGTTTCTACGTTCGTGTTTCGTCTCCTGTCTGTGCCGTTCAGCAACGAGAGGCGGGGTACATATCGGAGTAATGGTTTATGTTTGAGGAGTGTTTTCTACTGAATATCTATCAACACACCTTTGTGCGCAGATTGAATCTTGTATTCGTTAATCCGGGACAACTACGACCATTTGTGAGGCACCTTGTCACAATTCATCCGGTGTCAACAAGGATAGAGGCGAAACCAATCGAAGAGTCATTCGGTTCCGGGAAAATTGAACAATGTGTTGATATTTGTTGTACTGTTGGGACGTGCCGTGTACTCCGCCGCACGCAAAACCCAACAAATGATGTAAGGATTTGTTTGGAGACAAGCACGCTACAACCCATATCATCCGCCCCACCAAATCTTGGACCGAGCCATAGGCTAGTTTGCGAGAAACAGGACGAACAATATGACGCCGAAGGCGTCCTTACAAGTACCACCGAAACACCTCCAACTTGGGTGCAAATTCTCAGCCTTCTACTCCGCCGCAACATAACCCCCTTCAACCTTATTGGGGCTGTTTTCCGCCGCACGCAAAACCCCTACAACTATTTCGGGATCTGTTTGGAGACAAGCAAGCTACGCCCCATATGAACCGCCCTAGATTGCGAGAAACAGGACGATCAGTATGGCGCCGAAGACGCCATTTCCAGTACTACCAAAACACCTCCAACCTGGGCGCAAAATATCATCCTTGTACTCCGCCGAACCTAAATTCCCTTCAACTATATTTGGGTTGTACTCAGACGCACGCAAAACTATGAATGTTATGTTAGGATTTGTTTGGATACAAGCAAGCTACGCCCTATATGAACCGCTCCACCAAATCTTGGACCAAGCTACGGTCTAGTTTGCGAGAAGCAGGACGATCAACGTGGCGCCGAAGGCGACCTAACCAGTACCTCCAACGCGCAAAATGTCAGCCTTGTACTCCGCCGCACCCACACCTTCTACAACTTTATTCGGTTTGTACTCCGCCTCACGCCAAAACCCATAAATTATGTTAGGATCTTACTTGGAGACAAGAAAGCTACGCCCCATTTGAACCGCCCCACCAAACCTTGGACCAAGCTATGGTCTAGGTTTTCGGGCAACAGGACAACCAGTGTGACGCCGAAGGCGCCCTTACCAGTACCACTAAAACACATCCAACCTGGGCGCAAACTCTCAGCCTTGTACTCCGCCGCACCCAAAACCCCTACAACTACATCAGCGCTGTACTGCACCGCACGCAAAACCCTTACAATTATGGTAGGATCATTTTCGAGACAAGCATGCTATGCCCCATACGAACCAACCCACCAAATCGTGGACAAAGCTATGATCTAGTTTGCGAGACACAGGATGGTCAATATGGGGCCAAACATGCCCTAACCAGTACTTCAAACACATCTCCAACCTGGGCCCAAACTCGCAGCCTTGTACTCGGCCGCACCCAAACCCCCTAAAACCAAATTAATGGTACTCCGCCGCACGCAAAACCACTACAATTTTGGTGATATATTTTATACGGCAAGAATGCTACGCCCCATACTAACCACCCCACCAAATCGTGGACAAAAGTATGGGATAGGTTGCGAGGATCAGGACGATCAACATATAGCCGAACGTGCCTTTACCAGTACTACCAAAACACCTGCAACATGGGCCCAAAATCTCAGCCTTGTACTCCGCCGCACGCATAACCCCCATAAATATGGTACGATCGTTTTCGAGAAAAGTATGCTAAGCCCCATTTGTACCGCCTCACCAAATCTTGGACCAAGTTATGCTCTAGTTTGCGACACACATGACGAAGAATATGGCGCCCTTACCAGTACCACCAAAACACATCCCACTTCATAGCCTATCGCGTGGCATTGTGAGACTTGTACTACCATGAAAGTAATACCATCCAAAAGAAAACTAAACTGCCTAGCTCTTGGTGACCACGCTGGGCTAGCCAGATTCTTAGTTTCCGAGTTTTGGGCAGTACAGTGTTGAGCTCATTTTCGCCCTGACGCATCCTCACTGTGCCTGAAAAGAGATGAAAGACACGCGTAGTACCCTGAAAATTGTTAGGGTTATTTATCCGTTTAAAGCGAGCTCGATATATTTCCTACTTGTGGAAATTTCCATGTGTGTCATCCCACGGTAAGGGCGCAGCAGAATTTACTGAGCTCGTCACATGAGAAGCTCAATACCTTACCCGGAACATTACGTCGGGAGCCTTCGTTCGCGCAATCCGACCAAACCTTCCAATGCGGTAGTCCAAAAACAAATATACCAGTGAAATAAAAATAGTATCCGGTGGTTACTCACGTGAGAAGCTCAACCGGTCAGAAAATATTGAGCCTTATTTACAACTTAGAGTTAGGGTTAGGGTTACGGTTTGCAATGACCAGCCCGCGACGACGAAGGATTTATGTGTGATGGAGTTTTGACACCGCCCTCGAAGGCCTCACATCTACTCTGTGGGAAACGAAAATATACACTATGACGCCAGAGGCGCGAGAAACACCCCTTTATACCCTCACGCCGCCAGGAATCCATACAGCCGTCCCAGGAGCCCCCGTATTGGGTTGTAATGGCCAGCCCGCGATGACGAAGTATTTAAGTGTGACGTATGTTTGACACGACCCTCGAATATCTCACACCGACTGTGTGGAAAACGAAACAAGAGATTCCGACACCAGGGGCGCGAAAAATCATTTTTTTTACCCTCAAGCCAACCAGGAACCCATACAGCCGCCCCACGAACCCCCGTATTGGGTTGTGATGGTCAGCCCGGGACAACGAAGGATTTAGGTGTGATGGATGTACGACACGGCCCTCGAATGCCTCACAGCTACTCCGCGGGAAGGCGCAAGTGCCAATGTCGGAAGATGCTTTCGATCACCGCTCGAGTGACATCCTCACGGTACAAGATCGTTCGTTCCTCTATTGTGTTGTCTGGTGTAAGGGTCATGATGGTCTTGCGGTCGACGTCTGCATCCGACTTGACCACACCCAGCGAGGCGAGCACTCCAACAATCTTGTCTATGCGGCTAAACCATTTCATGGGCTCTTCTCACTTCTCCATGTTTGCGGAGTAGAACGCTACCGACAACGTGACCTGTTCTGCCATGGTCTTGGACATGAACCCATCTCACAACATTCTCCAACCAGCCCTAGGTGGTTGGTTGCGGACAATGTACGCTCTCTGCCAGGCAAGGCCAAGCTACTCTACCTGTCTTAATGTGTTCCTTACTGAACCGCTGTGAGGGAAAATATTGAGTGTTCTTCGTAACGTCGCCTATCATCATATCACGATCTACGAGGAACACCGAGTCGGTAGTATCGCCAAATAAATAACTTCTAGGCACTACAAACACCGGTATAAGTACGTTTAGATGGGAGACCCCCCCTTTTTCGATACAGTGTATCGTTTTTCCGTCGGTTGTATCGTTCGAGCGATACAGGGTATCGCGAGACATATCCAATTCCAGAGATTTCATCAAATTTATAAATATCATGTAGGAGCACAACAGCCTAATACACGTGTGTTTGGATGGAAGACCCCCCTATTTCGATACAGTGTATCGTTATTCCGTCGGTAAAATCGCACAAGAGATACAGAGTATCGTCAAATAAACACACTTCTAGGCACTATAAACACCGGTACAAGTAAGTATAGATGGGAGACCCCCCTATTTCGATAAAGTGTATCGTTTTTCCGTAGGTAGTATCGCCAAATAAATACACCCCTAGGCACTACAAACACCGGTACAAGTAAGTTTAGATGGGAGACCCCCCTTTATTTCGATACAGTGTATCGTTATTCCGTCGGTAGTATCGATTGAGCGATACAGGGTATCGTGAGACATATCAAGTATCACTTGTTTCATCAAATTAATAACTTTTCAGAAGGAGAAAAACCGCCTAATACACGTTAATTCAGATGAGAGACCCCCGTATTTCGATACAGTGTATCGGTATTCCGTCGGTAGTATCGCCAAATAAATAACTTCTAGGCACTACAAACACCGGTACAAGTGAGTTTAGATGAAAGACCCCCCCCTTTTTCGTTTTTCCGTCGGTTGTATCGTTCGAGCGATGCAGAGTATCGTGAGACATATCAAATTCCAGAGATTTCATCAATATTATAAATATTATGTAGGAGCACAACAGCCTAATACGCGTGATTTTGGATGGGAGACCCTGTTTGTGGTATGCGGTTGCTCGATACTGATTTCCCGTATGTGGCGGTTTCATATATTGTGGGGTTTCGTATTATGTATCGGGGCATTATTTAGTATGCCCCGTAGGTGGAGAGGTGAAGCTGCTCCCTCCTGGGAGCAGTCTGCGATACAATGATGATGAGACCCGGGATTTGATAGAATGATACTGCTCGTATATGTGTGAGGGGTGCAGCCGGTGACAAACCTGGTGCGGCTTACCTCCTGTGTGTGGTGTTTATGATGGGCCTCTGACAAAACGGTATTGGCTCACACGCGTAGTACCCTGAAAATTGTTAGGGTTATTTATCCGTTTAAAGCGAGCTCGATATATTTCCTACTTGTGGAAATTTCCATGTGTGTCATCCCACGGTAAGGGCGCAGCAGAATTTACTGAGCTCGTCACATGAGAAGCTCAATACCTTACCCGGAACATTACGTCGGGAGCCTTCGTTCGCGCAATCCGACCAAACCTTCCAATGCGGTAGTCCAAAAACAAATATACCAGTGAAATAAAAATAGTATCCGGTGGTTACTCACGTGAGAAGCTCAACCGGTCAGAAAATATTGAGCCTTATTTACAACTTAGAGTTAGGGTTAGGGTTACGGTTTGCAATGACCAGCCCGCGACGACGAAGGATTTATGTGTGATGGAGTTTTGACACCGCCCTCGAAGGCCTCACATCTACTCTGTGGGAAACGAAAATATACACTATGACGCCAGAGGCGCGAGAAACACCCCTTTATACCCTCACGCCGCCAGGAATCCATACAGCCGTCCCAGGAGCCCCCGTATTGGGTTGTAATGGCCAGCCCGCGATGACGAAGTATTTAAGTGTGACGTATGTTTGACACGACCCTCGAATATCTCACACCGACTGTGTGGAAAACGAAACAAGAGATTCCGACACCAGGGGCGCGAAAAATCATTTTTTTTACCCTCAAGCCAACCAGGAACCCATACAGCCGCCCCACGAACCCCCGTATTGGGTTGTGATGGTCAGCCCGGGACAACGAAGGATTTAGGTGTGATGGATGTACGACACGGCCCTCGAATGCCTCACAGCTACTCCGCGGGAAGGCGCAAGTGCCAATGTCGGAAGATGCTTTCGATCACCGCTCGAGTGACATCCTCACGGTACAAGATCGTTCGTTCCTCTATTGTGTTGTCTGGTGTAAGGGTCATGATGGTCTTGCGGTCGACGTCTGCATCCGACTTGACCACACCCAGCGAGGCGAGCACTCCAACAATCTTGTCTATGCGGCTAAACCATTTCATGGGCTCTTCTCACTTCTCCATGTTTGCGGAGTAGAACGCTACCGACAACGTGACCTGTTCTGCCATGGTCTTGGACATGAACCCATCTCACAACATTCTCCAACCAGCCGTAGGTGGTTTGTTGCGGACAATCTACGCTCTCTGCCAGGCAAGGCCAAGCTACTCTACCTGTCTTAATGTGTTCCTTACTGAACCGCTGTGAGGGAAAATATTGAGTGTTCTTCGTAACGTCGCCTATCATCATATCACGATCTACGAGGAACACCGAGTCGGTAGTATCGCCAAATAAATAACTTCTAGGCACTACAAACACCGGTATAAGTACGTTTAGATGGGAGACCCCCCCTTTTTCGATACAGTGTATCGTTTTTCCGTCGGTTGTATCGTTCGAGCGATACAGGGTATCGCGAGACATATCCAATTCCAGAGATTTCATCAAATTTATAAATATCATGTAGGAGCACAACAGCCTAATACACGTGTGTTTGGATGGAAGACCCCCCTATTTCGATACAGTGTATCGTTATTCCGTCGGTAAAATCGCACAAGAGATACAGAGTATCGTCAAATAAACACACTTCTAGGCACTATAAACACCGGTACAAGTAAGTATAGATGGGAACCCCCCAATTTCGATAAAGTGTATCGTTTTTCCGTAGGTAGTATCGCCAAATAAATACACCCCTAGGCACTACAAACACCGGTACAAGTAAGTTTAGATGGGAGACCCCCCTTTATTTCGATACAGTGTATCGTTTTTCCGTCGGTAGTATCGATTGAGCGATACAGGGTATCGTGAGACATATCAAGTATCACTTGTTTCATCAAATTATTTACTTTTCAGAAGGAGAAAAACCGCCTAATACACGTTAATTCAGATGAGAGACTCCCTTATTTCGATACAGTTGTATCGGTATCCCGTCGGTAGTATCGCCAAATAAATAACTTCTAGGCACTACAAACACCGGGTATCAAGTGACGTTAAGATGAAGAGACCCCCCCCTTTTTCGATAGTTTCGTCGTCGGTTTGTATCGTTCGAGCGATGCAGGAGTATCCGAGAACATATCACCAATTCCAGAGATTTCATCAATATGATAAATAAAATTCATGTAGGAGCACAACAGCCTAATAACCGCGTGATTTTGGATGGAAGACCCCCCTATTTCGATACAGTGTATCGTTATTCCGTCGGTAGTATCGCACAAGAGATACAGAGTATCGCCAAATAAATACACTTCTACACCGGTACAAGTAAGTTTAGATGGGAGACCCCCCCCTATTTCGATACAGTGTATCGTTTTTCCGTCGGTAGTATCGATCGAGCGATACAGAGTATCGCTTTCAACGCTGAAGCGCAGGCATGTGTACCGATCGATATGGGGTGTGTGGCTTGTCCTTTTAGGAGGGGGGGAGAGGGGCGGGGGGGGGGTGATTAGGGGGGTCTCCCATTTGGGGGGGGGTCTCCCATGTCAGGGGGGTCTCCCATAATACGCTACAGGGTTGACGGGCTGACGAATTGTCGCGAAACCCATCATATACGTTATATTGATAGTACTAACGAGCATTTGCGGCTAGTCGTTCCGTTTTAATAGTCTGCACTGTAAGTTTTCTTTTCGCACACACTGTTAGTTCTGAAAACCATTACGACCCATGAGTGCTGTTTAGTTCAATGACCCCGAAGCATGGCAGCAGTTAATATTCGGTGCTTGTCCGGTTGAATGGTGAAATTGCACCAATGAATGATCAGATGTATCCAGAACCTCACAAGATGCCTATATATCGCAGTCATTATCAAATTTCCACGTTCCTCTCTTAGCCTTTAACGGTAGTATGTCAATGCGTTTTTAATACACAAGGCTTTCGACAACCTGACAAGGAACCTGTTTGGCAAATGTGTGTCCCCCGGCTCTCTCTAGGCTATGGAGTGTCTATTACAATCTACAACTGTCACGCCGTGGAAGGCCGGATCAAAGCATCTTCCATATGTATGGTTCAGTTGCTACCCATAGGCTCTACACAATTTCGACTAACCTCTTGTCACGAAAAGAAAGCGTTTCACCTGCAGGGAAACGCACCGCAGTGGGGAGTGGGGAGTATGTTTGACCATATCGTACCGGATAACAGTTTTGGGACAGCATGCCCTGGAGAAATAGTAAGGCAAGCCTGTTGGCTCATCAAAAAAGCACATTTTGAATTTCAACGGAATCAAGTTCTAAAGAGTGTTTTCACCAACACTTTGAGTTCGCTCGGTAGCTTTGTTTTGTGTATATCTACGAGCTGGTTGTAATATTTTCAAACGACCACAAGCAATCGTCATAGCCCAGAGATCTTGATGTTATGGGGAAATGGAAACGAAAATTCTAGGGGATTTGTTTTTTTAACATTCTTGGTATATTCTCAAGGGAGCACACAGCTGCCAGCATGTAGATCAGGGTCTGGTTCAGATCAAACTCGTTTCGATGTTTTAACACTATTACAATCAATATTAGTTCCTATCGTCCACATGTAGAGGTACACTACGGTTGCCAATCGTCTATCCTATGATGCCATTCATCAAACCCCAGTAAAGAGGTACGTATCGACAATTTTGGTTTTGGCCCATAGTCGCCCTGCACGCCAGATGAAGTTCGTGCGCACGAGTACATGCCACATGACACGCTGCAATACATTAATTTGAACGGACGTGTTTTAGGCCGTTCCATCAGTATGTTTCGTTTGACGTTTCACTATCTACAGCGCCTTAACATATCAAAAGTAAAATCCTTTAAGAAACATAGGGAACATGAGTTTGTTTCCCATTGTTCGGTAGGGGCAAGTTGACATACATATTCAAATGTATTTGTTTATGTCGCCGAATCCACTGAACGTCTCTCTTGGTCTATGCGGACTGAACTAACCCTAAGCTCCACGCTATAGGCTTTTAACCAGAGCCTCATTTTGCAACCCAATCGAATACAATGAGAGTGCATTGTTGACAGTACCAGCTGAGCGCCTCAAACGATTTGCTCAATTTCATTGGTACCACTTCGTAACGGGTATCTATTTAAGCTGACAATGCTGCGCCACAAATGAAGGCTTCCCTGACTAGCTTGATATGGGTTTCCAAAAACCGTAGTCAGCTCGCCCACCACAAACGATGGCAAAATATTGCCTGTTTTCATATAAATCGGACTCTTTCAGAGAAATACACATCTTCGTTCTAGCGTAACGATATATCTCAATATAGCGTGACTCGACGATCAATCCAAAATCGTGATGGTCCCAATGAATAATGTCTTTGAATATAATGGACTGAAAATTGTGCTGATCACTCTTTGCAAGATCAGGTACAAAATCGGCATTTCATGTTCAATTTTAAACTTGGTCAACAGCATGGGCTTTCGCAGTGATATAGTACTTGGCCCGACATGTTCACAGATCTGAATAGAGTTACACGAGGTAACATTTCAGGCCCTTTCTGTTTATATTGTTATTGAGTATGTGTTTACCTTGTCCTGAAGGTAATCTACAATTTGGTTCTTGAGTACATATCTACAAGTACTTCAGGTAGACTACTGTGTCAATAGTATCGTGTGATTTCCACGGTACACGAGTAATTCGAGCTCATCGTTAAAGCACTGGCTTCACAGGTTGCTCACCTGACTCCATCGGTTCAACGGAGAATATTCCGTGTCCGATATTGATAGAAGTGATGGATTTCACGAATTTTCCTCCTAGCTAGTTGTTGCTCGAACACTAATACGTCGACTACGAATTCAAATCTTCTGTAAATTTTATAGCCGAGATCGCGAGCAATCCTTGGGTTTTCCCACGGTCTGGCGGCTCACACGGCTGTGCTCTGACCTAAGTTCCTTATGTTTGATGCCCGCAACCTTCAGGTAGCCCGTCTGCTGGAGAGAAGGCCAAAACAGTAGACAACATCACAATGAGTGGGCTCCTTGCCTTTGCCGCCGTGTTTGCTCTATGACCACCATCACAATTGTTCTGCTAGTACGGCATGACGCATGAGAGGTGTCTTGGGAGACTGGAGGTTGGCAATATATATGCAGTGGTTGTTCGAGGCAACACCGTAATGTAGGAGGCTGCTACGGCTGCAGTGGCGGCGCAAGCTCACACATTGCCTCCAGTGCTCTGTTTGCCATCACAATGTTCTACAACATATCTCAGGTGCAGGGCACGAGTGCGGGCTTAATATCGTTGAAACGTGCATTCCGTCTACGATGCATTTGTATTTGGTCTGAATATGGCTGACCGGCAATGTAGATCAAATGTCCTCAGAATTCATCACGTATTTGAAACCTAGTTATGCAACAGAGACAGGATCATGTTGGTCACCCCGGCGAGATGTCTGCCATACGTTGAATTTTGTATTCCCAGCACATATATTATACGTCAAAAGGTGCATCCCGATTATAGCATGAATGCCTGTAATCGGTATCGCGTCGACAGCATGCAAAATAACGGTTTTCCACTTGTTCGGGCGAAACCGCCGAGACGCATTGAAGAGAAACTGTGCAAGAAACATTTTGTTGCACTAACGGGAACACATGTTTGTACCTGTTACAGGTTTCACATATATTTATGGTTTTTGACCGAGGTGCGTCGTCAACACCGGTGATGGCGACCACGCGTAACGTTATACTGTGCAGGAGTTGGCGTGCCAGCAACGAACTGAGGCCGTATACAGGGCACAGACGTCACACAGAAACACATATATGACGTCACGATAACACACGGGCCAAAATACCCTATCTCAAGGTCCTCACCTCAACGCGTCGTTGAAACTTTGACGCCGTGGATTGGGTTACGCTTATAGTGATAACAGTGCCGCCGTGTACAAGGTCGGTCGCCTCGGTAGACTGTTAATAGTGGCCAGCTTCAAAGACTACTGGCGTTGGTACCCGAGTTCAAATCCCACCGTGGTGAGATTTTGACTTTATTTAAAAAAAATAAAAAGGAACCAATTGCTGAGAGTGCCTTCGTGGCGTGGGTAGGCGGAATCCGACGCAAGTCGACGGGGGAAGAAAGTGCGGAAATCTTTTCGCGATGAAAATGGACGGCACGTACCGCAGTGGGCAGGGGGGAGAAGAGCCCACTCAGTGACCCTAGATCTGAGTTACGACTAAAGAGAGAGAGATAAAAGAAGGGCGAACATAATAATTGGGATGGACAAAAAAAACAAAAAAGGGTCGTATCAGTAAAAAGTTAGACCGAACATGTTTCTAATGATATGAACAAGTACCGCACTTCAGTAATCCTGATAAGCATAGTAATGGTGATGAAAACGGCGAAACTAAGCGCTTCGGGGCAGGTATATCTCAGTCGTGAAAGGAGTCCTCCACCTCACTACAGCCGCACACGCCGACCAGGCTTTGAGCTACTGCCCGTGTTCCACGTGGAATCGAAGGCAGAAACTGACCGGTTCTCGTTTTGGTTTAACATGAACTCCTGTCAAGCATGCAGTTGTCGCCGGCGACATCGCCGGAGGTGGAATCAATCAATCTGACCACTCTCAGGTGTGATACGGCTTACACTACGGTAGTCGTACTTGAACGCGTCTTTCCTTGCAGATGTATGCCGGGAAATCCAACCACCTTCTTGCAAATGTTACCTGTATATTGCTATTGGTGTTTCTACACAATTCGTCTACGATGCAAATACTGTAGGAGTTGCTACAAAGCATCTTGTTCAGATATATGGGGATTCTTCGACGTTGGGTCCAACTGAACCTCCCATAGTACCCCCCCCCCCCGTCATTGGAATGGTGACATCGCGGGGGTGTTTGATAGATATGGAAAATAGGAACCCCGGGATACTCTTTAGTTTACTGCTGGTCTTTGTCTGCTGATCGTACTTGTCGAGGGAAGATACGTATGGATGTGATAGACACGACCCTTCCGCGTTCTCATCCACAGGACGTGCTCGTTTTTGCCACTGGTTACCACACCGCACAGTGGGCGGTGCGGCAACCAGCCGGGCTGCAGGTGGTGCTAATCGCCAACCCCGCTACTCTTGCCGGTACTACTGTTGCCGTCGAGACTACAGCCTGGTGAACAATGCGTCTTCCGTCTTGTGCGGCAAATCCACCTGCACCTTCGAGCTTTGCGGCTTGTACGACTCCGGAAAGCACCAATATGCAGCTTTGAAATGTCGAACGTAACAGAAGTATATCGAATTCCATTTTATCGGCCCACATTTGTGTTATATATGTGAGAAGCAGCACGTGTTAACCACTTACTTCTTCTCAAGCGGTGTCCAGTAGTCGAACGTTCTCTGCACAGGAGGAGCATACGATTATCGATCACCGACCGTATATTAACGGGTGTTCCCGCCTACACGTGTGACCTTAGCTGACACCATGTTGTCGAACTACCCGAAATCGGTCAAGTGTTCGACGCGGAACTTGGTGTATAGTTCGAGTCGTTATATCGTGATCTGCAAAGGCGGCCCAATACTTTTCAGAGAACGCGTCGATTGTTTGAATTGAAGACATGGAGGGGATACACGAGTGCAGTCAGATGTTTGCGACACAGTCGGCTTGCGCGCCCATTGTCTGTTGCATGCTATCACGTACACGCTTCAACAGGTGTATAGTATACAACGTATGCGGTAACGGAACAGTAGAAATTGTGTAAACGCACTTGCTGCACTGTCGCTCAAAACGTTATTGTGTAGCACGTCCGTCGGTTTTATCGCATGCCACACTTTGCAGAGCCTGTATTCGATAGAAACCACCTGTCCTGGGTTACGAAACCACCAGCTGGCGCAAAGACAGAGGCAGATATGAACACCGCTGACACGGCAGCTGCAGCACAAAGCTGATTGATATACAATCGCATGCCAGTTTACCTATATATCAGGGCGAGAATGAACGGGGCACCGCGTGTGAGTGGAAAGAACCGCCTGTCGCTCCGTAACGTCCGTCAAACCAATGAATGTATAGCGGCGATATTATTGTCCGACAACACATGCCTCCAGCAACCACACGTTGGCGATACGTCGATTATTCTGCAGCGTAAACCCCTGCGTACTGCTAGGAAGACTTGATTTTAGATCGACCGTATCTCCAGTGCGTGGCCACATGCCCTGTCGACCGGGTTGCGTTCGATCCAAGAATGAGGTGACAATGCACCAGAAAATCGAGAACTGCGGCACGGCAAGAAGTACAACTTGGATGGATGTAATACTTGATCGGCGAATCGAGCGAACAGGCGACTACTCCTACTCGAAAGGACGACTATTGAAACTCGACTAAAGATTGAGTGCTGCAATGGGCATATCGCGACTCAACGGAACAACGAAGAGGCCCATCTTCGAACTACGGTATGTGGGCGGAGGTGATGTAAACCACCTGCAGATTTCACCAGCGGCGGGAATAATACAAGAGTACGAAATAGCATGGATTGAAAGTCTTGGGAAACTGCATCGTTGTCTACGAGCAAGGCTTCACTGATATCTGATGGAAGCCGGTGCTTTACGTTATTTGTGATTTGGTGCGGGGATATAGCACCGAGCTTCAAACGCATCTAGACGTATGTTTGTCGACTGTATGGCCTTATTGAGTCCTCGTCGACACCCACGAGGTCCGGGCGTCGACCACTGCACCGAAGGTGGACCCATAATCGCATGCTTTATTCATACTGCAGTGTTTTTCTGTGTTGATACAAGGGCGCACAAAAAAAAAAAAACGACACCACACACCTAGGAAGGCCAGAATGAAAAACAAACCGGATCGCTGTGATCACAGGACGAAATGAGCAAACACCAATATTTTTCGTTTTTTGTTCCCTTTTTATAACTTGGTTTTAGAGACCCTATTTTGTTTTCGCTGGTGGTGGGGGGGGGGGGGTGTACTCATGTTGTGCACGGCCGTAGTCATATGACCATAGACCCTCGCATCCCTACAATGCCGGAACGGAGCGCGTTGGGTTTTCACCAACCAGGCAGACATTGCTTGCACCAAGCGCGAAACGCCGTGGGGTATTGGGCGAGTCGCATGGAGGGTGAGCTGCATCCTGCTAAGAACCGCCTCTGAGGCGGACTTGCATATGGACGACAGCTTCAATGAGTTAATTTAATTTCTGGTGTGGCCACTTCCGGAGACAGCAATGGGTTTTACTATGTAACTGCCTCGCGGACGCCTTACCATATTAACACTACGTGGTACGACCATTCCCCTTGTGCGGAGCAAAGGTTCTCCACCCCGCACAAATGATCTACTCGACCGCCAGCTTTGGTGACCGCCAAAAAAAATAACCAAAAAAAAACGGCACCCTGGTTGTCTAGCTCACGCAGCGAGTGGCGTGTTTTACAGCGTCGTTGCCAACCGCAAATATGTGCCGTTAGTAGAGAGACAGAATACAAGGCTACAGAGGTACTCGTGGAAGCGTAGAGTTGTGTTCAAGATCTATTGCACCAGACAAAGGCAAACGAATAAGAAGGGATTCACATCAACAGGGTTTATTGGTAGAGAGAATGAGGCCTGTCTGTACCGGGGACTGGGATAGAGTATGGTGGGTTTTGGTGATTTGTTGGGACCTGCAGGTAGCCACTCCTTTTGAGAAAGGCATCAAGTGCAGGTCAGCATCCCCACGTCGAGCGCAAGCAAGCACGAGGTTCCTGCTGCAAGTGTGAGCACACGTGGGGTAGTCTCTGGTTTGGGCAGCCAAGCCAGGAATTTGTGCCCCCCTTTTTC
>MEHQ01000140.1:1472446-1485648 GCA_008828725.1 Saccharina japonica | reverse complement strand
CCCCCGCCGCTGACACCACCGATGCTACTGCGGCTGCCCCTCGCCTATTCCGCCGCCGGGCCTTGACACCAGGTGACTTACGGCACGCACATGGCGATAGCGATGGGGATTGGGCTGCTGTTCCTTGGAGGTGGCATGGCTTCCCTGGGGAGAGAAAACGACCACATTGCGGCTCTTTTAGCGGCGTTTTTCCCGCGGTGAGACGGGCACGCGGCGGCGGCGGGGATGGTGGTGGTATTGTGAGATAACCATGCACTGAGTTTACGACATAGTCTTGTTGTTTGTTGGTAAAAGAATTTACGACATAGTCTTGTGTTTGTTGGAAGAGTTTACGACATAGTCTTGTGTTTGTTGGAAGAGTTTACGACATAGTCTTGTGTTTGTTGGCAGAGTTTGCGACATAGTCTTGTTGTTTGTTGGTAGAGTTTACGACATAGTCTTGTGTTTGTTGGTAGAGTTTACGACATAGTCTTGTGTTTGTTGGTAGAGTTTACGACATAGTCTTGTGTTTGTTGGTAGAGAGAGCGGTGGCATATTTTGTATTGGTATCGTAGCTGGTGTGTGTGTTTCGAAAAACGCGCCCGCAGCCCGTCGTAGGGGCGGTCATTAAGAGCGATCATCGCGTAGAAGTGCGTTGCGGTGCGATCTGCGGTCCAGAGCGAAACAGTGTCAGGTAGCGCTTAACTACTGCCCAGCACCGACGAAGACCCCAGCCTCGTGACATCCGGCAGCATCGCGAGGCTTACTTTCCTTTCTACCGGTTACGCGCGCGCGATACGCGCGGAGCACGCGCGGAGCAAGCGACATCGCCATCATCGGTATCGTACGCGTTCTCTCCATGTACTCAAGGCTGAACCTTCTCGCCTTAATCTCGTCACCGTTGCTGCCCAGCGAACCGCTGTCCCTACCCCCAGTTCACCCCACTCCCACCTCACCGCGCCCACCCCACCCCACCATACCCCACCTTATCTTCACCCCAACCCTGCCTCACTCAACCTCGTCCCAACCCCACCCCACGCTGACCCACTCCACCCCATACCATCCCACACCACCCTGACCTACTCCATACCAATAAGAGGAATAGGGGATACCATTACACCATCACACTACGAGGGCTACTAATAGCCCACCTTGGGCCGTATATCTGCAGATCAGATGCAATCATACGTCTACATAACCAGATGCGATCATACGTCTGCATAATATTCAGATGCGATCACACGCAAAGCATCAGGATATGTAAGGATGTACTTCGTATGAGTACTAAATGTACCCCCCAACCCGACCCCAACCCAACCCAACCCAACCCAGCCCAACCCAATCCAACCCAGCCCACCCCAACCCAACCCAACCCCAACCGGCAACCGCCAACCCAAGCCCACACCCACCCAACCAACCCAACCCAACCCAACCCAACCCAACCCCACCACTGCGTCTACCTCTCCCCTCTTTTACCTGGCACCCTTCCCTTAGGTACCCCGCGTCAGCTGACGACAACCAGTACCACCTCCAGGCCATGCGGCACCTGTACGTCTTAGCCGTGCAGCGGCGGGGAATAGACGCGCTGGACGTCGACACCGGCGAGAGTCTGTTCGTTCCGGTCTCGGTGGTCTTAAAGAAAAATGCTAGCGGTAGCGGTAGCGGTAGCGGTAGCGGTAGCGGTGGTGGTGGTGGTGTCGGTGGTGGTGTCGGTGGTGGTGGTGGTGGTGGTGGTGGTGGTGGCGGCGGCTTACGAGACGGGGTCTGTGGAGAGGAGGAGGGAGAGGAGGTGGAGGGAGGGTCGTCCCTGGTGACACCTTCCCGCCCCCCCGCGAAACATGGTTACGGCCAGGGCGGTGGTGGTGGTGGCGGTGGTGGTGGTGGTGGTGGTGGGGGCGGTGGTGGTGGTGGCGGTGGTGGTGGTGGTGGTGGTGGTGGGGGCGGTGGTGGCGGTGGCGCGGAGGAAGTAGGCGACGGCGGAACGCTCTCTTTCGTGACGCCGTGCATTCTGCCGGACCTGAAAGACGTGCTGAGGCTGTCGATTAACACGCCTCGTTACTTTCCGGTGGAGCTTGACATCGCTGGAAACCCCGCGGTGGCGGCGGCGCTCGAGGACCGCTGCCGGATCTATGTGAAGCGGCGGGTGGGCCATCTGTCCTACAAGAACGTGAGTGGTCAATTCTGTATGAAGAGAAGATTGGAACACAAGAAAAATGTACGTTAAAAAAGTGAGAAAATGAGAGAACGAAAAAAAAGAAGAAAATTGGGAATTAAGAAAGTAAGTTACCGAAAAAAAAAGAAGAAAATTGAGAGAATACGAACAAAAAGAAAATAGGAGAAGTAGGAAATTAAAGAAAAGATATTCAGTACGTAAGAAACTACTGTAGGAAAATCATAAAATCAGGAACTGAGAAAATGACTTAAAAAATCAATACTCGTAGTTTATTAAGAAGCAGCGGTGGCGGCGATGAAGACGTCGGCATCAAAGCATGCTGCTGTGCAACAACGACCGGTTCTATCGCTGCCGCCGCCGCTGCTGCTGCTGCTGCTGCTGCCATCGCAGCCGCCGCTCCGTGTTTGCCCCGTAAAGGGGAGAGGGAGACTTGTACGAAGGTCATTTTTTTTTTTTTCGTGGATGCTTGGTGGACTCGGTCGGGGGGGTGTGTTTTCTTTTTTGCCCTTTGCCTTGTTGAACGCAGCGAGAGGCTAAGTATCCCGAGGGGCTGTCGCGGTTGGATCCTTGGTTCCTTGTGGAGTTGGTTGTTCGGTGTGTGTGTGTGTTCTTCACATTAAACCTTCCTTTCTACCCGTCGACATCCAGCACACCCAGTGTCCGTGCCGATTCTTCATCCTAAAAATGGTAGACGCATGCGACGATGGAGGTAGGTAGCACCTTTTGGCTGGTTTTTGTTTCTGAACAACCGGCCTCCTTAACCCTTTCTGAACTGCAAAACTCATCAACACTAATTTCAAGTAGTTTGTCCCCAAAATCGTGGGACCGGTTCTTAAGGGGTTGCTAACCCAAAATGGCCGGAACTCCGTTTTTGTGATGCACTCTTGTTCATTTTGTAGACTTTTGACCATGGTATTGCTCATCGGGTACTCGTAGCACTTTTACGTTTCTCCAAAATCAGTGTGCAGGCTACTGCAGGTATAGAGCTCCTATGCTATAATCAAGTGACCCACCCTCAGGAAAAATCAGGGTGCTGCACCTGCATGCAGGCTACCGTAGCATGCGTCGGTAGTTGACAATAACTAGCGGCACGGCCACGGCCACGGCTCCACCCGTGGGGCTATATAGCCCCGCGGTGTCACCCTTCGCCGACCCAAACCGACACCTAACTGCGGCAACAATAATAGTGGTTGTTGGTACGTTCTAAGGAATGAGCGGAATCCTGTCATCCCCACAGTCAGACACCTTTTAACAAGACGCGCATGTTTGCACGTCTGAAAAAGAGGGGGGGTGGTGTGGATACCAGGTACCCTATCCCCTAGACCGTACCGCCTCATTGTCACTATAATTCTTCAAGGCCATCCTGGCGCTCCTCGGGGACACTCTGAGATTATTACCTCGTGTTGCTTACTGACCCCCGAGAGTGTGGTAACGCCATACCAGGTATGTAAAACCCACCTCGGTGTGTCTCCACATCAAACACGAAGAAAAAGATAACCTGCTGCGGAACTACCGTCCCACATATTTATATATACCTGTTCTGACTTATGATATATTTTTACCTGGTACCTGGCATACCGTATAGTGTGACATGCGATAGCCGGTATGTACATTTTAATGGCATATCATACCTGGTACCGGTATTATCTTATGACATATACGAGGTATACCGTATGTATTACCTGGTATATCTTGTGATATATGGTAATGTATAACAGGTACATGGTATCATACTTATACCTTATGACATGGAATACTTGGTACATGGTATACATCTTATTTTGGTATCTGGTACCGGGCATTTATACTTTTCTTTTTTTTTTCTTTCTTGAGCATCATTGCAACCTGCGTGTGATTCTTTGGTCGCGCTTTTTGCTACAGGGCATAGGAGGCGTATGCACCTTGGGAAAAGTTAGACATGTTGGTAAGGTAGGCTTACGTATGTTTATTACAACGATGAAAGAAGGGAAAAAAACAAAAACACAGGTATGATGTACGCATACCTGGCATGATACATGGTGTATCATGTCATGACCTTTTCAAATATGATAGCACCGACAACGAGTTCCTACCCTTACCCGTATGTTTATCACCCCCTCCCCCGCCGCCGTTCCCCTTCCCTCCCCCCCCCCCTCCCTCCGGCTCATCCCAGGATTACCGTGACTCATTAAAGCTGTCACCCATATGCAAGTCCGCCTCACAAGCGGTTCTTAGTAGGATGTGCAGCTCACCCTTCATGCGACTCGCCGAACACCTCACGGTGCTTCGACGCTGGTGCTAGCATACAATGTCTGCCTGGTCGGTGAAAACCCGACATGCTCCGTCCCGGCATTGTAGGGATGCGAGGGTCTATGGTCTACGACTACGGCCATGCATGAATATGAGTACAACCCCCCTCCCCCCTCTCCCGTCTCGAAAGGATGCGTGGTCAATGGTCAAATGCTAAGGCAAGCACAAATGAGTATCCCTTAGTAGGATGCAGCTCACCCTTCACGCGACTCGCCCAACACCTCACGGCGCTTCGCGCTTGGTGCTAGCGATGTCTGCCTGGTCGGTGAAAACCCGACACGCTCCGTCCCGGCATTGTAGGGATGCGAGGGTCTATGGTCATACGACTACGGCCATGCATGAACATGAACTACACGCCCCCCTTCTAGATGCGAAGGTCTATGGTCATACGACTACGGCCATGCATGAAAATGATGTACACCCCCCCCCCCCCCTGCGTCCTTTTCTTCCCGCTCCAGGACCCGCACGCCCTCCGGTCCCTCCTCTTTCAGACCTACCCGGGAGCGATGGGCTCAGGCCCGTCCTTCTCGTCATCACTCCACCACAGCAGTCGGGGTAGAGGCCACCATCACGGCCACGACCACAGCGCGGCGGGCGGTATGGGAGGAGGGGGGGGGGGAGAAGACCTCGTCCAGAGCAAGGCCGACTTCCTCTCGACGTTCACGGAGGACCCCCACCTCCTAAACTTCGCCCGACATTTCTGCGACTCTGGTGGCGGCGGCGGCGGCGGCGGCGGCAGCGGTGGCGGTGGTGGCGGTGGTACCGGTAACGGTGGCGGTGGCGGTAAGGGGGCGGGGGGCGGCGGTGGCGGGGGAGGGTCCGGAATTTCGGCCGGGCGGCGGCTCATGCTCGGGGTGGAAGCGCTCGGCGACGCCTCAGCGCTCGCGCGCTACTTCGGCGGCGCCTTGCTGGAGTGCCTGTCGGGGGAGAAGGAGGAGGCGCTGGGCCCGCACCTGTCGCTGTGCCACGCTGCCGTGACGGCGAGGCACACAGCGGACGTCTCGGCCGCGTGGGACCTCCGACTGGTCCTGGATTACGGGCGCGGCAGCGCCCTCCAGGCGGCGCTAGCCGCCGCCGCCGCAGCCGCCGCCGCCGCGTCGGCTGCCGAGGCTTTTGCCGCCACCGCTACCGCCACCACCGGACAGAAAGTGACGAACAAGAATGGGGTGGAGGTAGAGCGTGATGTTGGCAGTGGCGGCGAGGGAAGTGTCGGTAGCGCCGACGCCGGCGGCGCCGGTGATGTTGGTGGCCACGGTCGGTCGGGAGCGCGCGCGGCGGCGGCGGCGGCCGGGAAGGTCTCGGCTGGGAAGGCGACGACGGCCGCGGCGGAGCCGGAGCCGGAGCCGGAGCCGCCCTTGCCGTTCACGCTGCTCCACCCGGACCTCCTGGCGTCTCTGGAGGTGCGCCTGGACACGTTTTTTTCGTCTCTTGGGTTCTGCGGCGGTGTCGGTGATAGGGTTGGCGATGGCGCCGGTGCCAGCGGTGGCGGCAGAGGAGGGGGGCCGCTAGTCGAAGGTTTTGACGGGCGGCGGGAAGCAGCTGCAGAGCCGCGGGAGAAAGAGAAGAAGGGAGGGGGGAGGGGCAGGGGCAGGGGGGGGGGGGGGGGGGGAGGGGACGCCTGCCGGCATCTCCGGAGGAGTCAGCCTTCTCCGCTTTGGCGTTATCTTAACGGTGGCGACGGTACCAGCGGTGATACCGGCTACGGCGGGGGCGGCGCCGGCAATGTCGGCGGAGAAGGGGCGGAGGGTCGAGGAGGCAGGCTCTTCGGCGCGTACCTCGCGTATTTCGGTGTTCCCGCGCCCGTCGCGCTAGAGCGAGCCCTCGGCGGTAGAGCGGGAGGGGGGGGGGTCCCGCCGGAGGGGCTCGGTCTCGGCGACGCCCCGGCCTTGATGCGAGGGCTTCCCGGGCTGACGCCGTCCGCGTTGCTCAAGATCACGTCCCCCGCTGCCACCCGTGGTGGTGGCAGCATCCAACGGTGATCCAACGGTTAAAATTATGACGATGATCCAACGGTATAATCTAACGATGATGATCCAACGGTATAATCTGACGATGATGATCCAACGGTAAAATCTGACGATTATCCAACGATTGTTAAATCTGACGATGATCCAACGGTTAAATCTGACGACGATCCAACGGTAAAATATGACGATGATCCAACGGTTTAAATCTGACGATGACCCAACGGTATAACCTGAAGATGATCTAGCGGTAAAATCTGACGATGACCCAACGGTAAAAAAATCTGACGATCATTTCGAAGGTGACCAGACAACGATGACTCACGGCTTTTCATGATTCTTGATATTTTTTGTGGGGAGGCGTTCTAATTTTATCCTTCGCCGGTGCGTGCGGTGGTGTTTTTTTTTTTTTAAGCTGGCTTATCAAGACGACGAAGAGGACGGTTTTAACGTCGTTGGCGACGACAATGTCCGTCTTTAGACCCCTGACGCCCAATCCGGGTTTTTTTTTACTATGCCGGCAATCACCTGGGGCCCCCCAACACACTCAAGCCTGGCGTTTGTACGAGGTGGCGAGGGCTTTATAGAAGCTGGAGTGAGGGGGAGCGAAGGGCGAGAGGGGGGGCGGGGAGGGGGTACTCATGTTCATGCTGGCAGTCGTCGTCTTCCCGTAGACCTTCGCAATCCCTGAGGGAGAAGCATGGTGGGGGGGGGGGGGGCGGCTGATTGTCCCCCTGTGTTTCTAGTTTTTAGTTTTTGGAGTGTAAAAGAGCGCGTACGCGTACATGGGAGACCGATGTTATGCACGCAGGTGCCACGCTTGATGACGCCGCGGACCGTGTCCTCCCCCCCCCCCCCCCTCCCCGTCAGAGTTGAAGAGCGGAAACTATACGAAGCGAAGCTATTATTGTGGTTTCTGTGCGTTGTAGTGCTTTACGCCGACCGAGCACACGCTTGGGGACGTTCATGGTCTGGTCTAGTTCAATCGTGTGGGGTAGATATACTTGGTACTCGTTCTCGTACATACCTGGTATAGACCTGGTATTTAGTAGGTAGGTGCCACGACATACGAATACTGGCGTTTTTTTTCCCTTTTTTTCGTCCTCCTCGGGCGGATAGACTAGTATTAAAGCTTAACCCCTCAAGAACTGGTCCCACGTATTTGGGGTAAAAACTACTTGAATTTAGTGTGATATGCTATTTCCAGTAGTAAAAGGGTTAAGTACCCACCACACTTCCCACGTAACACTATCTATGTCCGTGAATATAAGGAACGTTTGTATTCAACGTTAATATACAAATGCTCCTTATAATTTAGGGACAAGAGTGTGGTACGAATGATTAAAAAAAAACTATCTATGTGTCGTGTGTCAATATACGGCGACTTCTCTGTCGTCTCTACGGTACAGTAGTCTCTCGTCCGTTGTCTTCATCGAGTGGTAACTATGGTATTGCTATCACATACCTGGTAATGATTTGTGCGGTGTGGTATGGTGTGGAAGGTGATCCGACCTGGGGTGTGAGCGTGAAATGAACGACTGTTGTGGTGCGCTGGTAGTTCGCTCGCTCGCTCGGCAGATATAGACATTAGATTGTCACGGGCAACGTGCTTTTCGTTTTTCTTCATTTGTTTTACACGACCAAAAAAATACCGGTTCTCGGTACTGCAAGTAGAGATATTAAATATACCCAGTGATAGGGGTTGACTTTTTTGCTTTCCTGCCTCGACTTAGCAATGCAGCATGCACGAAGTAGTATACATACATACCAGGTATATACCAGGTACCTTGGTACCAAGGTACAACACGCGGAAGCACCACGATAAAATGTACGTACCATGGTACATTTTTTTAACTAATCGTAACTCGAAAAAACATATTCGAAAAATCAAAAACCCAGCCTACTGTTGTACGAACGAGAAAGCTCTCCAGTCTCCCGGGCGAGAAACCTCATCCGACTTCACCCGTTTTCCCTCCCACCTCCCACCCCCGCGCACATACACGCCGTTCTTCGGTAAGATATGCCTCTCAGTACCGTCTGTGCCTTCCCCCTGCCACATCTACCAAACCTTCGCTTGGCGTAGCCCAATAAGAAAAAAATAAAAGGCGCGCGAAGCGCGCCGATTTTTGCGCTTGTACCGGTGATGTGTGTTTATTTATATATGTCCTACGCTGCGGACCCAGGGTCCAGTGGTTGCCAATGGTCGCTCGAGCTCTGACCAGTCGATCGGTCGCTCGAGCTCCGATTTGTCGGTAGCTAATGCCGTCAGTAGAGAGAAAGTCGGGAATTCGGTCGGTAGGCTGGCCGGTCGGTCCGTAATTCGGTCGGTAGACTGGCCGATCGGTAAGTCAGTCGGTAGACTGGTCGGTCAGTCGGTCGACAGGTCGGTCGGTACGGCGAGTGGCTCTTCTTTCCCTCATTCACAGCGAAACTCCCGCGGCAGCGGAGTCGAGCGCGGCCACCTCTTCGGCTGATAACCGCCACCCGAGGGCGCCGCAGTTCTCGCTCGCCTGTGTGCATCGGCGGCGTGGGGGGGGGGGGGGGGGGGGGGGGGGGGGGGGGGGAGTGGAGTGGAGCGGAACGGTGGGTTTTCAAAGAGTAAAGGCAGCGGGTCATTGTCCAGACGTTGTTGTTTTAACTCTTGTTTTGTTTTTTATGTATACCTACGTACCTTCCAGAGTGTTTGAGCCTCTGTCTTACTACCGCCAAGGGTTATTATTTATGAAATGGACACGAGGTAAAATGTGAGACAATGAACAACGATAAAACAGCATCGACAATAACAGCAACAGCGACGACAACAACAACAAGCGGCATAGGATAGCTCGGTTTAGCGCTTATCGGGAATTCAGAGGTAAACGACGGAAAATCAGGGCGGGAATGCCTCAGCCATGTGCGCGCGGGGGGGGGAGGGATCGCCCCCCCCCCTCCCCCCCCGCCGAGGGGTCTTTAGTCATACGACTACGGCCATGCATGACTTGAGTACACCCCCGCCCCCCTCGGTCTATACGAGGTAGCCATACGATTACGGCCGTGCATGACATTGTCAGTACCCCTCTCCCCCCCAAAAAAGATGGGCGGTGTCTCTGTACCTAGCCACACATTTCATCGCGCGTTGTGCAGCAGCAGCAGCGATTTTCGAGGTGTACCTAAAAATAAGCAGGTATACGTCTATAGAAGAACATGTTCTTCCTACGATAGTATACACCACTCTGCCGTCCCCAAACTGAAGGGCCTTGGTGGCGAACGTCTTCATATTCGTTTTTTTTAAAGCATATTTTTGTTATATTAATAGATTCGTAGGTGTGTTTTTTTCGCACTGCTCTGAAGTTAAAAAAAATGATGTCGGTGATGAATTAGTTAGTTGTACGTACGTATGATAGGGTACGCGCGATCGAAGTATCACACTTCAGCTTGCAAAATATGTTTCGGCGACATCCTCCATCTCACAGCTGTTTTTTTTTAATAAATATATTCATACTTCGTACGAGTATATATGTATAAATCAGACTATTACAGTACCTATAGGCCCGAGAATAAGAAATAACCTTCTAAGGCTAATAAAAACATAAGGCTCACTTTTTGGAGGAAACTTGAAAACAAAAAAAATGGGATTAACCACTACACGGGGGACCATAGTAAATAGAACCAAATATTGTTCGTAAAAATATATAAATATCTAGGTTTTGGTGTCCACCGTAGGTCCTATTTACTACATTAGCCCACCCCGTAAATAATACTGGTACATCATGCTCAGCGGCGAACGCTGCACTAAATCCTACCAGGTATATAATAGCCTACCTGGTATGCTTTAAGGCTGTCCACGGGTGCCGTCACAAGGGTCCATATGAACGAACACAAAATGAATTCGATTTGGAAAAAATAAAATTCAAATTCGCTTTTCATTGGTCAACACACGCACCAGCACCAAAATATTCGGATCTTGGGGGGTGCTGGTGCGTGTGTTGACCGACGAAAAGCGAATTTGAATTTTATTTTTCCCAGATTGAATTTATTTCATACCAGGGTACTCGTTAATATGGGCCCTAACAAGGCGCTAAGGTTTTGCTCAGAATACAGGTACGTACGTAGGCGTTTCTTGTTGGTGGGCCCCCAAAAGTTGTACCTTTGTACCTACGATAGAGGTGGTGTACCGTTTTTTGGCTGAAACGCTTTCTGAATGACCTACTATAGTATTAACGCCTCCTTAACCCCCCGAAAAAAATCGTCGGAATTTCAGTTTCGTGTCGCAACATTTTTTCATTTTTTGCTCAAGGCGAAGGTATTGTTGATGGGGTACGTATTATATATAGCATTTTTGTTTCCCTCCAAAATCAGTTTTTAGACTACTGCAGGTATAGAGGCTTCTATACTGTAATCAAGTGATCAAGTGATCACCCTCAGAAGGCAAAAACATGATGGTGCACCCTTTAGCGTAGCAGGACATCGGAAAATTTTACGTGAGCCGTTGCGTGTACGTACGTACGTACGTACGTACCTGTCTGATATTCTTTGCCCCGGGGATCGGAATGGTCCCCTTTGCGATGCACCAGTTCAGCGACACCTGGGCAGGCGTTTTGTCTCTACAGTCGAAGTTTATAGGGGATCAAATACCCAGAGAGGAGGGGCGGGGGGGGGGGGGGGGGGCCCCCCACCGTGCCACCGTGCCGTTCGTTTCGCGTGGTGCCTCATGCCCCTCCGCGTTACGTATAATACGAGTATCGAGTATCGTAAAGTACCATCATCTACCGTAGTAGGAGTTACCGTACCCATACGCCGAAGACTCTGTGTATCGCTTTTGTTTTAATACAGTTTATACAGTTGTCGCTAGGAACTCGCGCAGCAGGATACTTGTATGTATATAGCTATAGCTATCGTCAACTAATGTGCGTTGGCGGTCGGTTGGTCGGTCGGTCAGTCAGTCGGTCGGTCGGTCGGTCGGTCGGTCGGTCGGTCCATCGGTCGGTCGGTCGGTCGCTTCACCCAGAGCTCGAAAGGGGGTCCCCCTACTATTAATATTTGGCACCGTGCAATGCTTGTTTTGTTCTAGTTTTTTCGGGGGCGAAAAAAAAGGGTCACGCGAAGGGGAACAGGAGAAACAGCAGGAAATAGGCAAAAATAAAACAAGAGGTGAAGGCAAAATTCAGGAGGAAAGAGGCAAAAAAAGCAGAGGAGGAAATAGCCAAAAAAGCAGGAACAAAGAGGCGAAAAAAAAAACAGGAGGAAATAGCCAATAAAGCAGCAGGAAAGAGGTAAAAAATCAGGAGGAAACAGGCAAAAAAACAGGAGAAAAGAGGCCTAGAAGCAGAGGAGGAAAAAACAAACAAACAAAAAAGCAGGAGGAAAGAGGCAAAAAAAAGCAGGAGGCACCGGAAATGAAAACGCACACCAAGCGTTGGTCGGGCAATATAGTCCCCCGTTTGATATTAATATCAGAAGAGCCCAAACGGTGATTATATCCCTCAGCCAAGAGCGGTACTAGAGACAAAAAAAAGCGCACCTCGAGGCTCCGATTTCTCTGAGCTTGGAAATAAGAGGTTCGATCTTGGGAAGCCTTTTCTTGAACCCTCCGCTGCGCGGCCCGCTGTTGGAAGAAAGAACAACAACAACAACAAAAACACGCAAAAAAATAAAGACCAAGGTACAGTAGACAAACAAGAGCAAGATGCAGACCGTAAAGAGTCTTTTCGTGATCTCAAGAGCAAGATGCAGACCGTCAGAGTATTTTCGTGATATCAAGATGAGACGGGTGCTACGATAGAGATAGCACTTTTGGCTGTTTTTTTTTTCTCTGAATGATAATAATGCTCCTTAACCCAAATTCGTCGTTTTTTCATTATTTTGTTGCCATATTTTCGACAGTATACCTAGCTCATGGGATTGTCGGTTGGTAGCACTTTTGGTTTCCTCCAAAATCGTTTTTCGGGTGAAGTATGGAGCTCCTTAAGTGAGGAGCTCAGAAAAATCCCGGTGCACCTCTATCGTAGCATTCGTCAAGAGCAAGATGCAGACCGTAAGAGTGCTTTCGTGATCTCGCGTTATATACATTGATTGCGGGCAATCGCCTACGTAATAATGTGTTTTTCAAGATGATGTAGAGCTGTCGCTAGGAACCCGCGCGCGCATCAGGATGTTTGTTGCTGTCGTCAGCTTACGTGTGTTGGATCTGATCGGTAGGTCGGTCGGTCGGTCGGTACGTCGTTCGGTACGTCGTTCGGTCGTTCGGTCCGTCGTTCGGTACGTCGTTCGGTCGGTCGATCGGTCGGTCAGTCGGCTGATCGGTCAGTCGGTCGGTCGGTCAGTCGGTCGATCGGCCGATCACGTCAGCAAAATCCCGAAAGGGGTCCCAAATGTTTGGCGCCGTGTACGTGAAAAATAAAAACTTAAAAAAAAGCAATTCGCTCGTGTTACTGGGGTGTGGGCCTGAGTAATCACAACCCACGGTCGACCCAAAACACAATTTCATATCTCCCTACTATGTATACACACCACCTTCCTTCAGTTCTGAATATCACAATTTGTCCCGCCCGAAATAGATACCAGGTAGAAGTCATCAACAACAGCGGCATACAACCAACGTACCTCGGCAAGTCGTCTTGGGAGTACTTCCCCGTCAGCAAACCTTGCGAAAGGGGGCTGTAGGCGAGCACCCGAACGTCCAGCTCTTCGCACAGCCGCAGCATCCCGCTCGTCTCGGGTTTCCTTTCGGCAATTAAACGTCAAAACGGGGGAAACATGTCAGCAAGTGGGAAGAGAATGCAGGGGGGGGGGGGGGGCGGGGGGGGGGGGGGGGGGCA
>MEHQ01000140.1:1438096-1472423 GCA_008828725.1 Saccharina japonica | reverse complement strand
AGGGAGGGAGGGGAGGGGGGGGGAGGGGAGGGGCGTGGCCGGGCACTTGCTGATTTTCGACCGAGATCACACACCGGTTGGCCAGCGAGAACTGGATCTGGTTGCTCCCGAGCTGGACCCCCCGGGCCTTGAGGGCCGCGTGCGCCTCTTTCAAGGCGTCCGGTCCGTAGTTGCTGACGCCCACCGCCTTTTCGAGGGAAAAACAAACGCGACGGTTTCATCATGGTCAAGCGCAGGCAGGCAGGCAGACAGGCAGACAGGCAGGCAAAGACATGCCCCAGGCAGAGACGAGGGCAGAGAGAAAAAGGAGATGAAGGAGAGGGACAGTCAGTATTGGAGGGGCTCGCCGACGAGGAATCAGCAAGACAGAGAGAGGAACAAAAAAAAAAAAAAAAAAACAATAAGGTCTACGGGTAACGCCTGTGCTGTGATAGAGGTATATACCGTTATTTGGCTGTGATAGAGGTATATACCGTTATTTGGCTGTGATAGAGGTATATACCGTTATTTGGCTGTGATAGAGGTATATACCGTTATTTGGCTGTGATAGAGGTATATACCGTTATTTGGCTGTGATAGAGGTATATACCGTTATTTGGCTGTGATAGAGGTATATACCGTTATTTGGCTGTGATAGAGGTATATACCGTTATTTGGCTGTGATAGAGGTATATACCGTTATTTGGCTGTGATAGAGGTATATACCGTTATTTGGCTGTGATAGAGGTATATACCGTTATTTGGCTGTGATAGAGGTATATACCGTTATTTGGCTGTGATAGAGGTATATACCGTTATTTGGCTGTGATAGAGGTATATACCGTTATTTGGCTGTGATAGAGGTATATACCGTTATTTGGCTGTGATAGAGGTATATACCGTTATTTGGCTGTGATAGAGGTACTGTACCTTATTTTGGCTGAAACGTTTTCTGAACGATGGGGCTCCTCAACCCAAAATCTTCGGAATTTTCGTAATTCTTCTTGCGTCACAACTATTTATTCAGGGTATACTTAGGGCCCGTTTTAACGAAGAAAAAAAAATTCAAATTGAAAAAAAAAAAATCAAATCCGCTTTTCATTGGTCAACACACGCACCAGCACCAAAGATCAGGATCTTGGGGCATAATATTGGGTGCTGGTGCGTGTGTTGACCAATGATTAGCGAATTTGATTTTTTTTTTTCTTTCCAAATTGAATTTTTGCTGTCTTCGTTAATACGGGCCCTTAGAGTAGATCATGATATTGCTCAGCGGATATATATCGTATATAGCACTTGTAGTTTTTTCCAAAATCAATTTTTGACTTACTATTAGTGCACAGCTCCTCAAGTGAGTAGCTCAGAAAAAAAAATGGGTCGGGTATAAATATAAATAGGCATGCGTCAGGTGTAAATATGAATGCATGTATACAGCAGTATGTCTGGTACAGAGGGTAGTGAAGCAGCAGGAGGAGGAGGAGCAGCAGCAGCAGCAGCAGCAGCAGCAGCAGGAGCAGCAGCAGCAGCAGCAGCAGCAGGAGCAGCAGGAACATTGCTATCTCTCGAAGTGACCACACAAAAAAAAACAAAAAAATTAGTTTGACGCTGTCATCCATATGCAAGAAAGCCCGCCTCGCAAAGCGGTTCTTAGTAGGATGCAGCTCGCCCTTCATACGACTCGCTCAACACCTCACATGTCGCTTCGCGCTTGGCGCAAACTAAGCAAATGTCTACCTGGTCGGTGGAAACCCGACATGCTCCGTCCCGGCCTTGTAGGGGTGCGAGGGTCTATAGTCATACGACTACAGCCATGCATGACACGAGTACCCCCCCCCGCAATATACTATATATTTATGGGTTGGGTTGGCGTCGCCTGGCGACGACGCTGTAAAACATGCCTCTCACTGCGTGAGCTCGACAACCAGGGTACCGTTTTTTTTTCTTGTTTTTTTTTGGCGGTCACCAAAGCTGGCGGTCGAGTAGATCATTTGTGCGGGGTGGAGAACCTTTGTTCCGCACAAGGGGAATGGTCGTATCACGTAGTGTTAATATGGTAAGGCGTCCGCGAGGCAGTTACATAGTAAAACCCATTGCTGTCTCCGGAAGTGGCCACACCAGAAATTAAATTAACTCATTGAAGCTGTCGTCCATATGCAAGTCCGCCTCAGAGGCGGTTCTTAGCAGGATGCAGCTCACCCTCCATGCGACTCGCCCATACCTCACGGCGCTTCGCGCTTGGTGCAAGCAATGTCTGCCTGGTTGGTGAAAACCCAACGTGCTCCGTCCCGGCATTGTAGGGATGCGAGGGTCTATGGTAATATGGTTACGGCCGTGCACGACATGAGTACACCCCCCCCCCTGGTTGGTGAAAACCCAACGCGCTCCGTCCCGGCATTGTAGGGATGCGAGGGTCTATGGTCACACGACTACGGCCATGCATGACGTGGGTACACTTCCCTCCCCCCCCCTCCGGAAGCTGCTACCGTAGAGGTGCACCATTTTTGCCTTCTAAGGGAGCCTTCCCGCGGCAAGTCTCACCTTGACTAGGCCCTGGTCTACACAGTCCGCCAGTCCGTCCCAGTAGCGTGAGCTCAGCGGTCCGAAGGGCCAGTGGATCTGGTAGATCTCCATGCTGTCCAGCCCCATTCGGTCCAGCGACGCCCTATACAGGCGGGCGGGCGGGAGGGGAGGGCGGGGCAGGCGAAAAACAAGGTGCGGGCAACAACAACAACAAAACGGGAACACATGACAAACGGTTACATATGGTAGGATACACACACAAAGGTCCGACACACACATACACACACAGACAGACACGTACACGTACACGTACAAGCATGCACGCACGCCTACACACGCACAAACGTACACAACATATTCATAGATACGTTTGTAGCAGGTACTGTATACAGCTAACAGTTACTATAGAGCTCCTTAATAAGTGACCACCCTCGAAAGGCAAACATGGTGCATCTCTATCCATCTCTATCTTCGCGTTTGTCACAAGACACTTGCGAGACCACGAGTTTTTGAGGTCCAGAAAAGCCGCCGAGAGGTAACAACGCCTCCTAATAATACCAACACCAATATACTCTACGAGTTAAGATGGAAAAGTAAAAGATGATGGTTAAAACAAACAAACACAAAAAACAGCAGTGTTGTTGTTGTTGTTGTTGTCGTTGTTGTTGTTGTTGTTGTTGTTGCTGTGGGAGTACTCACTTGCAAGCGTCGACCACCGAGCGGCGTCCTAACCTCCACGGAAGCGGGGCGAACTTGCTCGCTGCGAGGTCGCAGCGGTGCGGTGCGGTGCAGTGCGGTGCGGTGAGGAGCGGGGAACGCAGGGGGGTTTGTAAGAAGAGAGAAAGGATTGCGGGGGGCGGAGGGCGTGGCGTGTGGAACAACATGGCTGGGCATTTTCGGTGGCGATGCGACACTGGGGGCGCGAATATTGCCCAATGCACTTTTGTTTGTTTTTAGTATTTAAACATGGACTGCTGTGTGAGAGGAACGCACCACCAGGGGTAGTACCGTATGATACCGTGTTTCCTCGAATAAAATATCGCGCGCGCAGGATGGGGGGAAAAAACACACGATACGCTTGCCTCGCAGT
Organism: Saccharina japonica; assembly: GCA_008828725.1. Taxonomy (NCBI): domain Eukaryota; class Phaeophyceae; order Laminariales; family Laminariaceae; genus Saccharina; species Saccharina japonica. The sequence continues at coordinate 1,468,834 of MEHQ01000140.1, read as the reverse complement.
ACAGCACAGCTCATCACAGCGCAGCACAATACACGTACATGTTTTACAGTTTATTAAATAGTACACAGTAGTAGTAGTAGTAGTAGTAGTAGTAGTAGTACAGTTTACTCGCTCTGGCCGGAACTGAGCTGACACTAGCCTGACACACACAAAAAAAAACAAAAGGAAAAAGGAAAAATGAACAAAAAAAAAGTATTCTTGCTTCTTGCAAATGGGTGCGTGCGACCCCTCAATCCATCAAAACCAGTTATAGCCTACCGTAGGCGCCCCCCCCTTAAAAAAAAGCTCAGAAAAAAAAGGTATGTATCGTACATATGTATGAACGTGTTAATATTCCGAGGAGAACATAGTATAGTATAACGGGGGACCGTAGTAAATAGGACCAAATATTTTCACTAAAAATAGGTAAATATCTAGGTTTTTGTGTATACCGTAGGTCCTGTTTACTACATTAGCCCACCCCGTAATAGCAATAGGTTTTAGCGTGTAACGCAGGTTCTATTTACTATGGTCCCCCGTAACTATTTAATAGTAGCAATCAGACCAAGTATGGTGGGTAAACATAACAGCACCCTGTCCCTAAATACAAGGACAGTTTGGATTGCATATTACTGTACACACCGTCCTTATGTTTAGGTCCATAGCGAGCGGTATGATATTATATACCCCCATTCTGGCCCTAAATATAAGGGCTATTTCGATGAAACGTTCATATACAAACGCTCTTTATATTTCCGACCAGAGTGGTACTTCTTGAGTATGATTTTATGGGTCCAATTTGGGCTCTGATTACTGTACTATACCGCTCTGTCCCGAAATATAAGCACCATGTTTATAGAATACTGATCACACAAACAGCCGATTTTCCTAATTGAGAATTGCTTTTTGCGATGAGAACGAAAATCGATTTTAGTACTTTGTTATTGTTCAAGAGTTGTATTTCGCTTACGATCAAAATTTGACCTCGAAAATATGTTCCTCGATGGTAGGTATCGATCCACGAAAAAAATAAAATAATCAACTTTGACAGGCTCGTAAAATCGAGGGTTTAAGGGAACTTGCATTTATGAGCGAGGCACCTCGCCCATAAATCCAGATTTTCTTGGATCTTCGATACCTTGAGACTGCCGATGCCGATTTCGTTTTTCTTTTTGGTATCGATGGGTGTCACAACTGACAATAGTTTACAGTGAAGAAAAAACTGTGACGGATGTACATTTCTTACAATTCGAAAAGCAATATTTTTTGTTTTCATTCTCATCGGAAAGGCAATTCTCAATTAGGAAAATCGGCTGTTAACAGGTGCTTAACTTTCAGGACAGAGTGGTATATATATAGCCCCTCGTCGTGTACATAGTGCGAAAGTGGCGCGCGTCTGTCTCACCGAGAACGATGCCGTCTTTTCCGCCCCCCTCATAGTCCCGCCTGAACCTGCCGCAGAGGTACTCCGACCTCCCGAGGCCGTACACCTCTGCCGTGTCGAACAGGTTCACTCCGCCGCCGACGCAGTTCCCGAAAACCTTGAAAAAAGGAAGAAAACAAAAAAAGGGAAACAAAGCAAAAAAGAGTTTCGATTTCAAAGAAAAAAAAACGAGAGAGAGAAATTAAAAAAAAAAACATTGTAACAGCAAAGAGCAAACAGCAAACAGTACGTAGTGTCGCCGACGCACTTCCTGAAACAGTTTTTTCTTGTTTTTTCGAGCTTCGATTTACAAAAAAAAAACGAAAAAAAAAACAATGCAACAACAGGCAGTGCAATATATGAGATCATATCATATCATAGAATACTACTGTGGACTATATCGTGCTCATATCAATAGCACTACATCGTGTTTTAACACTGTTTTGTAGGTATCATTTTTCGTCGGCGGCTGATGATAGCCTCTTTACTACGAATTACGGGGGAACATACTATTACGGGGGACCATAATAAACACTAGTAAATAGGACCTACGGTACACACAAAAACCTATACATTTACCTATTTTCACTAACAATATTTGGTCCTATTTACTATGGCCCCCCGTAATATTATCAGATTATTAGTACTAATCATAACCAATATATGGTGTGTAAACCATAACGGAGGATGTGTGATTTTTGGGGTCCGACGTGGGATTTGATTACTATTCTTATTACATGTGCCCACCCGCGCCAATAGAAACTTTGTACCAGTAAATAACACAATTCGTATATGATTTGAGTCTTCTTCCGTCGCCGAAGGTGTGACAGCGCGAGAATACAAAACTCGATGAAAAAAAATTGACGAGCAGTTTGTCATGGTAATCCCCGTTTCCCCTTCGTTGTTGTGGAGGCGCTATCATACTATTACTACTATTCATCATTCCTCTGACAAATGAGAAACACTCGCCCTCTCGCTCGAGGAACTTCTGAAGAGGCAAGGAACCGCAAATCTTAGTAACCAAGAACACGCGTGAGTGATCAAGAGTAAAACCGAAGTGAACCTGCACAGCTGTCTAATCTAATGCAGGATTAAATGTATGCGCGTTGAAAATGAAGGCAAAGTACCGGGGGGGGGGGGGCAGGGGGGGGGGGGGGCACCCGTGATCAAGGCTTGACCAGAATGCCGCTGAGAGTATGTATATAAAACCTCACACGAGTTGAGAGCTGGAACGTAAAAGTGATGGTTGAAAAAAAAAAAATGATACAACTCTGTCCGCAAGTGTAAGGACGGTTTGGGTACTATATAATATGAAAATAAAAAGCTCAAAATATTTCCGGATAGACCTGGTGTGTGGGTTTTTCTTGCAGTATAGAGAAGGGGTTTTATACTACATGCCCCCTTTTATAATTGCGACAAACTACGGCAGTAGTCGGAATTAGAATTGGATAGTTTTTGAGATCTACGGTGGGATCTACGGTAAGATCTACGATCTGATCTGTGGTGGGAACTCTGATACCACGGTGAGATCTACGTTGAATAATACGCTTAGATCTACGTTGAGATCTACGTTGAGATATGCGTTGAGATCTACGTTGAGATCTACGTTGAGATATGCGTTGAGATCTACGTTGAGATCTACGTTTAGATCTGCGTTTAGATCTACGTTTAGATCTACGTTCACATCTACGTTCACATCTACGTTTACATCTACGTTCAGATCTACGTTCAGATCTACGTTCAGATCTACGTTCAGATCTACGTTCAGATATACGTTCAGGTCTACGTTTACATCTACGGTGAGACCTACGATGGTACCACAGCAGTGAGAGATCTACGTCGAGATCTACGGTTAGATCTACGTCGAGATCTACGGTTAGATCTCCGTCGAGATCTACGGTTAGATACCCGTTGATATCTACGGGTAAGACCAGATACGAGAGATGAGGCCTCGCCTCGCACCCACCTCTTCAAGCTCCTCGTCCATGGCCTCGCTGTAGCCCCAAAAAGCGGTGTCTCCCCACGACCAGGCGCCGATGCCCAGAGGCGATACCTCCACCCCACCGAGGCTAACCCTGTCCTTGGCGACGAGCGCCAACTCTTGTTTGCCCCCAGCGTCTGTCGCCGCCGCGTCTCCTGCCGTGGCTCTGAGGGGAAGGGTGGAGGAGGGGGTAGTGTTGAGGGTAATAAAACGTATGTGTGTGGAAGTGTTACGGACACATACCGGTGATGAACGGTTGGAGTGGTATCGAGAGGTATCGCTGTTCATGTATTTATGACAGGGGAAAGTAGTCATCAGGACCAAATGTGCTTAGTAAAACAGCTGGAATATATAGGTTTTAGTGTGTGTGATGGGTCCTGATTACTACGTATGGTCCCCCGTAATAGGTGTCCTGTAACTGGTATATATGTAGTCAGTGGGAGAAAGCTGAGGGGACGGAGAGGGGAGCCCAGTACATCGGCGGTCGGTGGGGAGGGGGGTGGGGGGGGGTATTGTGTACTCATATCAGGCATTTACGTCTTGACCAGTCGGCAGCAATGCGAGGGCAGGCTGTGTCAGGCATTGATACTGCGGGGGACCATAGTTAATAGGACCTACGTACGGTACATACAAAAAATATACGAGTACATTTACCTATTTTTACTATTAATAACCATATTTGGTCCTATTTACTATAGCCCCCCTGTAAATAGTACTACTTGCTGCTGCTGTTGTACTGCTGCTGTGCTGTACAGGTGGTGCTGCTGCTCATCACGTTCACGGGGGGACACGCTGGCGGGTGTACAGGTAGGTGCAAGGCAGTAAAATACAAGTAAAATTCTATGTATGTGTTACATCGTTATGTCCATCACGATGCCCTGTTGTGAGGCATGGGAATGGGGGGAGCAATGGTAAAACGGTCCACAGCAGTCCGCAGCAGTTCTTGAGGCAGATTAGCACGTCGCCGTCCCTTGCGCGTACGATGTTGTAGTCGCGTTTACGTGTGCGTCGTACGTACAGGACACATGTTTCCTTGTCGGTTTCAAGGAGTTACTTTAACACCCACCTTACCTTCCCCGGCCGGACGAAAACGTTACGTGATGAGCGTTTTATTGCAAAGGCACGGGGCGGGGGGGGGGCGTGTGTGCGTGTGTAAGTGCGCTTGACTCACCTAAGTGGCATCAGAGTCCTCGAGGCTGTTGCTGCTGCTGGTGACGATGATGATGCTGCTACTGCTGCTGCCTTACCGACCCCCTGCTGGGGAGTCAGACCCAACGACGGCGTGACGAAAGCATTGACGGTGGCGGTGGTGCTCAGAAGGACGGCCGCAGCAGTCAGGCTTGTCCACAGAGGGAGAGCAAGTGGAGGGCCCATGTCGGCTACAAGCACGACGATCACAACAACAGCTCAGCAATAGTACAGCGAACGTTAGTAGCACCAGGCGTACAGCAGCAGCAGTACTGCTGTGAGTACTTCCCGTCGACGCAGCAATGCGGCTGATGATGTGTTCGGAGAATGGAGCAAATATGCTTGACTGCGGTTTGACTCCTTGACTGACCGTATTAGTATACTAAAACAAGTATATTAAGGCCTAAAAATACCTTGACACGTCTAGGAAGACCGGTCTCCTTGCGTCTTTGGAATGAAGAATGCAGTGCGAAAAAAAGCGGCAGAACTTGTACCGGTTGCATTTTATGGTTCCCGAAAGCGGTGGAATTACCTTGTTCCTCTACCCTGTGGATTCCGGCGTGGATTCCTGGATCCTTGGTCGCTGGTCGCCTGTCGCCTCTGTCACCTGCCGCTGTGGTGTGCTTGATTGTTGCTCGGTGTTACTTGCCCCCCAGGTACCAAGTGACTTGTACCTGGTGACGAGGTGACCAGGTAACCGGATCCTGAATGCTTGGCTCATTTTCTAGAGGGGAGAACTCCAAGAGCCAAAATGACTTCTAAAGAATCTGTGGTATACGATACCACTTGGAGCAGTAGCCGTAAATCTGCCCGCGCAGGCGAACTTCTCAGACGTGCCCGCATAAAATGATGTTGTTTCTACTGAGGTAGGGTTTTGTCACGAAACCCTAAGGTATTCGTTCCGGACGGTGATCATATTCTTGGCTTCGACTAACGGCGGCCACCACCCCGACCCGGACCTCTAACCCTAACCCTAACCCTAACGAGAGGCATGCCTGCTTGGTGTGCCACCTGGTCGTTGTGCTTGCAAAGGCTCTATTTTTAATGCGGGCACACCTAAGGAAGTTCGCCCGCGCGGGCAGATTTACGCGAGCTTCACTTGGAGCGTTTGAATGCGAAACTTGAAGTTAGAAATTTGGAATGAATAATGCCTCCGTGAAGACGTCCACGACAATTCCTCTCTCGAAAGACTCCCACTCTCGTCTCGACAAAAAGGGAGGGGCCAGATGTCATCGAGAGGCGTGAGTACGAAATCCGATTTGCCTTTACCTGTTGTTACCTGGTGCATCACAACTGTGTGTAAGACATGAGAATCGCCGGAGCCGCAGGAATGCTTTAGATCAAATCCAGCCGCTGCCTCTGTACATAGCCAAAATGACATCCCGAGATGATTTTCAAAGTCGACTTTCTCCCAAAAAAGGGGGCGGCACAAAACAAAAATAGCGGCTGACTTCCGAAAGATCTGCGTATGTAGTCGAGTAAGTAGTCGAGACCTTTCCATGTGGACGCACCGCCGCTTGGCGTTTGCACTCTCATTCGTCCGGGGGGGGGGGGGTACGCTACGTATCTTGGAACGTGAAGCCTCCAAACATTTTGCCCTCTAAAAAAAATTCCAAGATGTCCAAGATTTCCTTTTTCTTTGGAAAAAAATATTGGAAATTATGGAAAAGAAACTGCTCGATAAGAACGACCCATAGTATTGTCTGAGCTCCTCACATGAGGAGGAGCCCAGCATCTCACCCGAAACATAACTTCGAACAAATTTGGTCGCGAAGCCCGACCAACCTTTCTACGCGCTACGACATGATAGTCCTATTAATAAAACAAATAGACGTTGCCAAGCGATAGATTTTGCCACTTTCAGCTCGTACGAGTACTCGTAAGCTTTTTGGTTGTTGCGATAATCGATCTGCCCCCCCACCCCCCCCCCCTCCCCCCAAGGAGAGAGGGGCGTCTGTTTCTCCGGCTTTAAGGCAAACAAAGTGGTCAATTGTCGGTGGATATAATGTAAATACCGTGAGAGACTGCTTGCTGCTGTTCCACGGAGGGCGTTTCATAAGTTTTAAGGGCGGCGTCGGATAACGATTTCGCCGGGTGTTGGGGACTGACGGTGGATAGCCACAGTCGAGATGATCGGCGTTTGAACAAAAAAATTCAGGGTCTCACAGCACGGTGTTATAGGTACGGTTCCGGGATACTAAACGGCGGTAACACGATGGCCTATAGGTATACAACGAATATAACATGTAAAACACAAATGGTGTTCCAACGATAAAAGGCATGCCTTGCCTTACAAGGCATATGCCTTATTGGGTATACTGATAGTCAGTCAGAAACGCCTACCGCACTATAGAGGCATGGCCCGCGTATGCGCTGTGCTCAGTCAGAAACGCCTGGGATACAAAACTACCCCTCCTGTCGCATTGTAGAGGCACTGTTATAGAGGCAACGATATCGGGTAGTTCCTCTCAAGTTCAGGAGAGTGTGTCTTAAGGTCAGAACTGTTTTGGCCGAAACAAATGCTACCCCTATCAAAAAAATTTTAATGATATTACGGGGGACCATAGTAAATAGGACCTACACGGTACACACATAACCCTATGTTATTACCGTCTTTTTACTAACAATATTTGGTCCTGTTTACTATTGCCCCCCTCGACAGTATGTCTCCCTAGGACACCATTTCCCACATGGGACAAATCACTATCTACAGCAGTAGATAATCTGGATCCTAACCTGCTGTTTATGATATGTTTGTTCAGGATCTGTATGTTAGTGTTTTTTTTTGTTCATCGTATTCATTATCTTCGCCCTTCTCCCTCTCTCCATCCTAGGGGAAACTCAGATTCGGGGTCACTAAGCAGACTCTCTTATCCCCCCTCCCCACTATGATATATTTATAGGTTGGGTTGGCGTCGGTTGGCAACGACGCTGTAAAACACGCCACTCGCTGCGTGAGCTCGACAACCAGGGTGCCGTTTTTTTTGTTATTTTTTTTGGCGGTCACCAAAGCTGGCGGTCGAGTAGATCATTTGTGCGGGGTGGAGAACCTTTGCTCCGCACAAGGGGAATGGTCGTACCACGTAGTGTTAATATGGTAAGGCGTCCGCGAGGCAGTTACATAGTAAAACCCATTGCTGTCTCCGGAAGTGGCCACACCAGAAATTAAATTAACTCATTGAAGCTGTCGTCCATATGCAAGTCCGCCTCAGAGGCGGTTCTTAGCAGGATGCAGCTCACCCTCCATGCGACTCGCCCCGAATACCCCACTGCGTTTCGCGGACTTGCGTGCAAGCAATGTCTGCCTGGTTGGTGAAAACCCAACGCGCTCCGTCCCGGCATTGTAGGGATGCGAGGTCTATGGTCATATGACTACGGCCGTGCACAACATGAGTAACCCACCCCCCCCCCCCCCCCCTCCCCACTACGGTTCGTGCCTTGCATTTTTTTTCGCGAGAAGGCTCCAGCCCTTTCTTCCCTCATTCTAGCGCAGATCCAATCCAGCTCAAGAGGGAGAAAACATGTTGCTAGATCACGCAGACTGACATGTACCACGGCTCTCACTCGGCAACTTAAGGTTTGAGGTAGATCATACAAATCACAATAATTATGTATGGTGCTATCTGAAAGGTCTACAGTATATCATGAAATGGGGATTGGGGATGATCTGTGTCCGATGCTGTGCGCCCTTTTCCAACACGCTGGGGGATTGGCCGCGCCAGATGTGCCCAAACTTGTGGCGGTCAGAGCGATTCGCTTTTTTTTTGTTGGAGCGAATTCAGCATACGTGTGGCCACTATATCGCTGAGCTCATCACGTCCGCATGCCGCGAAGATAAGCCAACCAGGCACACGTGTGACGACCGATATATACCAGTACCAGTACGCCTTAAAACGTCCCACCCCTTAAAATATCCCCCCGTCTGCTTCGCTCCCCGCAGGCGACGGCAGAGCGTGACACGAGCGGGCGGGGACATGAAGACCCATTGAAACGGACTATGTAGCTCCCGGCCTTGAATCGAGCCTACCGCTTACCGACAGCCAAGATGTCCTCAAATACTCTCTCTCATAGCCAGGAGGAGCTCGCGAGCAATGGGTTAGCGACGCTGGAAGAGGACGAGGGGCGAGGCGGGATCGCCATTTGTGTCCACGACGAGGAAAATTGTACTATCACTACTGCTACTACTACTGCTACTGCTACTGCTGCTGGATTATGTATATTTAGCGTTGCTTTAGACCCTGTGTCGTACGGAACGATGGTCATCAAGGTGGTATCTTGAGCATTTGTGCCGAGTTTCTCGAGACTGGTGTCCGTACCTCTCCACCGAGCAAGACACGTTTCTTGGAAGGTATTGCAGTAGGTTTGTCCGGGAACTTTAAGTTAATTTCGCCAGAGGAAAACGGTCTTACCTTGACAGCCTTCAACGGACCCCCCAACCCCCACCCCCCAGGCCGCCGCCGCCTCTTTGTCGACCGCCGGATTCCTTGCACGTTTCTTGGCTTTTCGGTTCCCGTATCTCACAATACGGGGGGGCATCGACAACACCAGCGAACAACGAACAAACCACAAGCAACAGCAGCAAAATACAACTCCAACAGCAAGCAGCCTCCACGTGTGAAGGCCAGGCCGAGATGACCCGTCCAGGAAAAAAACAAAGACCATCTGGGTGCCGAAAGTTATCAAAGGTCAACACCCAGCCCCCGAACCAGTAGTTCTGACACCGCCTTCCAGGGCGTAATTTTCCGGGATTTTGTCTCCATAATATACCTATATGGACAGATCGTTGGCGTTCGATGCCTCTTCGGGGGTGTTTGGGGAGAAGGGTTCCGCCCTTGCGGTTGAAGGGGGTAGGACCAGGAGAGCAGGGAGGTAAAAAAGTATAGCTTTCGGAGATTTTAGTTGTTGGCAATATCGCTTCACCACGCTTTTGCTTTTTTCCCGGTCTGGATTTTCTGTGATTTTTTCATGGTTTTGGTTAGTGACACTCACGCTACTGTACACATTGTAAGATGGCGAATTAAATAAATAGAGTCAGAGGGAGGTAAATCGTGATTCGTAGGTAGCAATACTTATAAAACAAAATAAAGTTGAACGCAGCGCAACCGCGTTTCTGGCCCGTTTCTGACCCGTTTTGGCTCCAGGTTGGGGTTAGGGTTAGAGGTTGGGTTTGGTCTACGCCCTTGCCTTAATGCCAACAAGAGGTGCTTCCTAGACCGCACAATCGCGAAAACAGTGAACAATCCGACCCCGCTCCGCTGGCAAATCTCTTATCCTAAGGCGACTTGTAAAGTAGACTCCCCCAAGCCTCGACCCCCCCCCCCCCTCTACCGACGGTATTGACGGCCGACTGACCGATGGGTACGGCATGATATAAGGTTCAACACCCCCGTCGGCTTTTTAACTTTTGCACCTCGACTTAATATGTATTAAACAAAAACCGCTCTCTCTCTCTCTTTTGCCGTTGGCACGTCCTGCTCCCCAAAGAAAATCCGGTAACGGAGATGCCTCGACTGCAGGTCACGTGTGCGTGTGTGTGCGCCGTATAAACGCTTCTTCGTCCATCGTTTTTTGTTCCCCCCGCTGTTTCGTGTAAGGCTCACCCTGGATTGAGTGACGGCTAACGAGTCCTCCAACGGTAGATAGGGGATTGCAGTTAGTTTTTTTCCTTCTGTGGCGATATTTTGTCACTGGGACCGGTTGAGCTTCTCAAGTGGGTAAACTATGACATTGGTTAGAATGATCATTTTGCTCGTACCAGTACATTTTGTTTTAGGATTACTGGTGTATGTAGGTGCTACAACATGTTGATCGGGTTGGGCGGACAACCCTTCTTCGCAGTCATGGTTGGGGTGAGATACTGAGAGCTCTCCTCCTGCGAGAGGGAGCTAAGAAAATAGTAAGCCGCCACACCCTACGTACCGTGGTGTTGCTCTACGTAACCATTTTTTTCCCCCCAAAAGCGTACCCTGGGTTAAGACTGGGTGCTGCTACCCCCCATGTTCACTAGTATCGTACGTATATAGGCCATCCGGGTGAGTGGCTCCGAAACCTCACTCGAAAATGGAGTTTTCCGAAATATTTTGTGGGCGCAGTGCAACAAACGATCCCCATGGCGGTGAATGCATATCATAGGTCGCCAAACCAAAGGCACAAAAGAAGATTCAGACCGTGCAAAGCGATAGATTAGTCGCTCGGCCGAGTAGCTCTGGGCGCAGCTGGTTTTTGTTTTTGTTTTTTCTGAACATGACTCCCCTATCGTGTAGCACCGGTCTTGAGTTATACGGTAATGGTTAGCCATTCAACAGTAACTTGAGCCTTGTAAATAAACCCTGGGGGGTACTCTCCTGGGCTAAAAAAAACTCCACGCATATCTCGGACAGATAATCGATTCCTACTTTCATTTTCTAGATCTTCGAGGGCAGACAGATTCCTGATCTGTATGATCTGTATGATCTGTATGATCTGTATGATCTGTATGATCTGTATGAGCTGTATGGTCTGTATAATCTGTATGATCTAGCTCATGTGGCCGGGTGGGAGCTGTACAACCTGCATGATTTAGGACATGTTTCTTGTTTCGTTGGATCTGTACGAGGTGCAGATCCTGCACATCATCTGCTACCGGCAGACTAGGATCTTCAGTAGATGATCTTTAAATGATCTATCTGTACATGATCTATCCGATCGATGTGTGAAACTTTCTGACCGACGCACGCGGGTGGGATTCCGCAAAGCTGTGAGGAACTGCCCAATATGTTTAAATTATCATTTACTTGTGTTTTACAGTATGCAAACTCAAGAACATGTACTTCGTATCGTTCGTTGTATGTCCATTTCCATGGGAATGCGCATCGGGGGTGCGTGTACTAGCTGTGCATTTTGTCATTCATTTTTTTTTGGAGGGGGGCGAGAGGTATAGAGGTCCTCATATTAGCCACCCGAGAAATCGTACAGTAGGCACAGTAGGTACTAATAGTACATTAACTTATTGGAGTGCAGTACAAACTGTTGAAGGGGCGAGCAGTAGACGAGAAAAACACTCCGGGGGACTTTTCCGTTTATGGTAGTAATAGTGAGAGCGTATATAGCTTCACACCACTACTGTCTAGAGTCACAGCATAATTATATCCCTTTTTTTACACTCCCTGCGAGGCGAAAGCTGGATGATGTGGCCCTCGGCGATTCTTGACATGGGGTGGCGGCATGAGTCAGCAGCAGCAGTACGTAGTGTCCACCACTTGGCCTCGGCTTGACAAAAAGGGCTGATAATGGACACAAGCGCTTCACAGCTGAGGATTCGGATAGCTTTCCTATATAAGCTCAGGTCTCCATATCATAGCCACAGAACGCCTACAGTTTCAGAAACGCGTTCACCAACCTGCCATGGAGTACTAATACTCGTTGCGTGGGACGGGTCGAGGTCGGGGTTACGTTGAGAAAGCTGGTCACAGCATCAACAAAAAACAGCATCCAATCATGTTCTCGAACCTATAAGCCAAAAGTGGTGTAAGGTCCTCTCGCACACCAGCGCCCCCCCCCCCCCCCCTCATAAAAAGACACCGACGTACGCATGTAAATACGGTTAGTAGTTTTTGAGCAACTGGAACCACCGCCCCGTTCATTATACGTATAATACTACGTGTAATACGTCGCGGTTTTGTTTCGCTCGATTGACTCCCGTTGTTGCTCATGTGGGCCTGATACGATTTTGGTCACGCGTGACAGGATGGTACGTAGTCTTGACACCGCTCGACCAGGCGTCAGGGATTTCCCACCAATCAGAAGAACCCTCTTTAAGAAGTTGACCAAGACGTAAAAAAACTGTGGGGGTACCAAATACCGTACGTGGCCGCTACTTTTACTTACCCGCCGCCGACAACAGAAGTAAAAAAATCCATTGACCGGTCACAAAACTGCGGGCACCACGAAATATTGCAGCTGGTGTGTAAGTAAAAAAGAAGGGCTGGTGCGGTGGGGTGATGGAAGGAGGGGGCGTTGTCGTTCCGGGCAGTAGTGCACGGGGCGGGAATACACTGAGAAGACAGGCAGCTTTGGCGTGGTGGGCCAGGTAAAACATGTATATATGCCGTGGACGCAACCTGACGCCGTGCGCAATCTTCGATCCATGGAAAAAAAACCGAATACATCTGAACTCAATAAAAAACGCGGCGGCTTTTACTATCAACAATCAATAGCCCCCCCGACATCGCGGGGGTGGATGCCGCTGACCAACGCAATTTGTTGTTCGAAAGTGTGATGGACAAGTGAGGCCATACCGCTCCCAGCTCGCCATGAGCGACATGCATATCATACCGGCATCATCAGCGAACCAACCACAGCGATCGTTTTTCTCTTGCCGTGCTGAGCACATGGGAGAGCGCACGAGGTACGATACACGCACCACGCCGGTGCGCGCAAAGCCAGCAGTACATAGTGTTTCATATAACACTCGATAAATTAAAATCATAGTGTTGGTAGTACCACCACCACCACCACCACCACCACCACCCACCACCAGGCATGCTGATTTCTACGTCCACCTCCCTTGGTGCCAGACTTCACCTGCCACTCTTTCAGCCTCATTCAACCACAAAAAACGCAAAACACATTCAGGATGTTTCCAAACAACGCGCTACAGCAGTAGTAATAGAGAACACGCGGGTAGCAACCACAAACAAACGCTTTCCACCAGCAACAAAAGAAAGACTCTCCAACCCCGCCCTCTCCCGAACATCAAGACGAATGCATGCTACTACTCTTCCGACGCCCACGACGGGCGCTTAGCCGAATACGCGACCCACTCATTCCCCCACGCAAATTCTATCCGCGCCGCCTGCAGCGCGATCATCTCCGGCTCCTTGCCAAAAATGTCCGTCCTGTCGTCCTGCGCCAGCCCCTGGTGCACGCGCCCCACAATCCCCCTGTACCGCGTGTCCCCGACTACCGCCGCGCCCATCGCTGCGAGCTGCAAGCGCAGCTGATGGGTCCGGCCCGTCTCCAGCTGCATGGCGCAGAGGTGCGCGGGGTAGCTGCTATCTGCCTCTCCTGCCGGCAACGACGCCCCCGCACCTTCCCCCACGGATGACGCGAGGGGAACCTCTTCCCCGGCATCGGCCGCCGCTTCGGCGACAGCAGCGGACCCCGAACCCCCCCCAGCCTCCGCCCCCAGCGACATAGAGCTCAGCGCGGCCTCTAGATCCGCCTCCAGCTTCTCCGCCGAACATTCCGCCGACGCCTCCGCGGCTCGCGCGGTGGCCTCGGTCTCCGCGCGGTCGTCAGCCACCGCCGCCGCAGCGGCACTCCCCGTTGCCGGGGCGCACAGCAGGACCGTCGACTTCGCCTCCTGCCAAGCGCCGCCCCACTTCTCCCCTCCCAGCAGCTCCTCGTCGTACTCGGCGTATATTCTCGGGCGGCGCTGCCCGTCGAGGGCCTTGGAGCGGCAGCAGTGCGCCATCTGTCCCAGGGTCAGGGCGGGCCCGGGCGTGAGGAGCGCGAGGTACCGCTTCGACACCTGCCTGTCGCGGAAGATCTGGTTGAGCGCCGCTGCCGCGGTCTTGCTCCGGGCGAAGATGATGAGACCCGACGTGCACACATCCAGCCGCGAGACGGCGTGGAGCGACGCCGACGCAGCGCCCAAAGCTTTACGAGCGGAGGAGGGGGAGGAGGAGGCGGGCGGGGGCGGGGGAGGGGAGACCTTCGCCACCGCGAGCCCTGCCTGATGGAGAGCGTTTTCGACCGCGTTGTCGATAGTCGGCACGCTCGGTACCCCGGCGGGCTTGTCCACGACCACGTAGTCGTCCGTCGCGGCAACGATACGCTCGGCCCAGTCCGTGCTTTGCGCCACCGGGAACGTGCGGGGGTCGCAGTGGACGCGCAGGTAGGAGCCGCCGGGGGGGTAAGCTTCTGCCTCCCACGCGCCGAGCCGCCGCAGCCGCATGTGTTCAAAGCTGGTTCCCCGAAACGGCGCCTGCTGCGCCCCCTTCGACGCCATCTTCGCAGCCGCGGCGGTGGACACTCCTGCTCCTCTGCTGGCATCGCTACCGCGGCCGCTCTCTCCATGGCGTTGCTTCTTGGCCGTGTTTTTCCAGCCGCTCTCGACCACCTCCCCTATGTACACCGCTCCGAACCTCACGAGCTCTCTCGCGCGGTCCGCGCTCACCGACGCCTGTTGCGCGATGAGGTCGCTTATCGTTACCTCGTCCTCGTCCTCGTCTTCCAGCCAGGCCTGCCGAGTGGCGATGTGGACGGTTCGCTGGTCGTTCACGTAGGTCGTCTCCGCCGCGCACGACGATGCAGCAGCAGAAGTGCTTCCTCTCGCCGCCACAGGAGGTTGCTGAGGTGCCATGCTGAGGTGCGAGGAGAAAGGAGACTCCCGGCTGTCTCGGTTGGAGACGAACGAAGTTGAAGACAACGGCCTCTCTGTGGCAGTTGTGCCCCTTCGTGCAGCACGTCGGCCGACACACCCCTGCGCATTGAACGCCTGGGTAGGACTGGACCACGTGGCGGCGGCAGCAGCAGCCAGCACCACAAGCTCAGCAAGTACCATCAACACCAAAGCACCGACAAAATGTGGTCGGTTGGGAGGATGGGGGAAAAAGGAGTTCCCGCAAGTCTTGGAGGCGTTCTGCTATATATTTTTTTCGGTCGGTCGGCCCCGTTCCGTTGCTCGTTGTGTGAGCCAACACACCCGCAACCTGCAACACATCAAACAGCACAGGCGACGGTTTGGCTAGAGAGCCCCAAGCTCGTAGAGGAGAGGCGGCACTGCCGAGCCATGCGTGGTCAGTGCGGAATTGCGGTCGTTGCAGCAACGCTTGTGACCACAGGAAAGAGCATCCACAGTACCTCCAACGTACGAAATGCGGTGCTCGCGCCGCGTGTCTCGTACTCGATTCCTGCTAACCTCAGACGAAAGGGCGCCTCGGGCGCAACCGCAGCGACAGAAGCACCATTGGCAGCAATAGAGCGCAGAAGCGAAGGCCAAGCCACCCCCTCACCCGACGGTATTCAAGACGAGGGAAGCGACGGCGACTGGGCAACGCCGAAGAGAGCTCGGAGCACGAAGCAATCAGCATCATCCCCCGCTGATGCATCACCTCCATCATCACGATCACCATCATCACAATTTACACAACAGCCATCACCGGTCCCAAGGGAGGGTGCGCATCGGCGTCCCCGAAGGCGAGGAGCGCTCGCAGACCTCCCTACCTTCGCCAGCGAGGGGGCGGGCGCCGATCGCCCTCGCAGTGCCGCTGCTGCCGCCGCCGCATCTTTAGCCGCAACAGCAATGCCCGCCAGCATGCAAGCTCTGCTATGGACGAGGGGAGGCGGGGGAGGAGCCTGGTTCGCGGGCAGGGGTGGTAACAGCGGCGGAGGCGGCCGCGGAAGCGACCCGTACAACGAGTTTCCCGACGACTTCGACTATGACGCTGAGGAGGAAGATGTCGAAGGCACTGGGCTGTTCTGGCCGGATGAAGACTCTGTCAGCGAGGAAGGGTCCGCGGAAGCATCACAAGACTCGCTGGGGCGAGATTTGGAGGAAGAGGATGCAGGGGAGCAGGAGGAGGAGCAGGAGGAGGGGGAGGGGCGGCCGGAACGAAGGCGAACAGATCGACTCTCGTCGGTTGGGTTTGGGAAGGACAGGGGGGGCGGGGGGGGGGGAGAGGGGAGATATCTTCTGAGGGCTACACGTCGGAGCTTGGAAGGTGCGGCCACCCACCGTTTTGCGTTTTGTGTTTGCGTTTGCTCTCCAGCCAGCCTTCCGCCCGTCCCTGTCGATAATTTTGCTGTGGAGCATGATCACATGATTATACATGATCCTGCTGGTACTTTGGTAGACTGCAGCAGTATATGTGTACGTAGACTACCGCCGCAGTGAAAATCCTTGACCCTCATCCCTCTCATGATGCGGAGATATTGAGCAAAATGGTGATATTCTCCCCTCTGCTGTTCTACTCTGTAGCTCGGTTTGTTTTGAATGTGGATCTCACATCGCACTGCTGCAGCAGGTTGCAGTGCATGATACTCGGCACATATCATACTGCCTGTTGTTCTATTGGTACAGCAGCAGCAACAATCAACGATTTCAATGACGGCGGAAATGACGTCACACGTGCAACTTTTTAAGTACTGCTGCTGCTGCTGTAGAAAAGAGCGCAAGTGGCGGGAACAAGCACCAGGCATAGATAGACCTATCTATGTAAGAGCAAGCACGAATTGCAAGAATAAGCACAAACATAAGCACAAGCATGAGCACAAACATAAGCGCAAACATAAGCACAAGCATAATCACAAGCAAGCATGCGCATGGGCGAGGAGTGGGGAACGTGTGGAACGACGCATTAGGACAGACGCGTGCATACGTTCATGTCGTACATAAGAGGACGAAGGATTATCTTTACGTACGTGCCGACGAAGTAATAGGATCGCTCCCCGCCTCGCCCTACTCGTACGAGTAGCCGATTGTCTACCGTGTACCAGTACCAGGTAACATACCCCCCTGGGGCGATTTTCATAAACGAGTTTTTTTCTGAAACCCCAGCAGCAGCAGCAGTACGTACGTAGGGGGGGCGCACACAACGGAAGTGGCGGTGTTGGGAGACGATCTCGTCGACATCGTTCCATAGCTCGTACATCGCTCGGCGTTTGCACCCTCCCGGTTGTTAAGAAAATCAACGTGGAAAATTCCAAGAAATTTCGTCCGAGAGTGTGTGCTATATTATCACCCGTGTGATAAGGCGCTATGTATGTACTGGCGCACAGGAACACAGGTATACAGCAGTAGTACAGGAACACCTGATAAGGAACAGGCTAACAAGAAAGCCAGGCTGAGATTCAGAGTAAAATAAGAAATTCGGGAGTCGTTGTCTTGAAATTAGTGTCGAAAAAACCCTCTCTCAAATAAGAAATCCATCCTGGACCAGTTTTCCTGTTTCTTATTAGGTGTCCTGTACTACTGAACTGTGTACGCATGTACTTGCTTGAGTTCCATCTCACCCCTGGCTGTGTATTCCGTGGTACTGTATGTGTATGCACACATGCATCCATCACCCCACAAAACAATGGTATACATTACCACTGCCTGGTTGTGTATGCAAGTGAGAAGACGGGACGGGCGGGCGTTGGTTTTTGCTCTTGGTTTCGTTTTCGTTTTCGTTTGCGGTTGCGTGTGCCAATAAAAAAAAAGCATGATGAAACGGGCGTGGAGGGAGACACTTACGCGCAATGCGGTAGTTACTGTAGTTTTGAAGTAGACCCTAGTAGACGGATAGTAGTACAGGGCAGTAGACCTTCACATACAGCAGTAGTCGATACCTATGTATACGAGTACCTATTCATAGTACTTCTCGTACCGGTACACGTTTTCCTTACTGCTGCTGTGCACTCGAGCAATTACTTCACCACACGGACGATGCGAGGCCGGTTGTTGTTGGTGTTGTTGTTCTCACGTTGAACCTTCGGGGTTTCCAAGGAGGGAAAGTGACGATTTCAGCACCGGCCACGCCAAGCAGCCTATCAACATCAATAGGCTGGTGAGGTGGGGGATAGGGGATGGATGCACCGGGATACTACACATCGTGCAGCAGTACTACAATGCACGGAGATGTCCGACACGCTTAGCACCATGATCTGTGTTGGATATCGTATCGAAAGTTTCTATGTGTCAAAATATCGAACTTTCGATGTATCGAAACATCGAACTTTCGATGTATCGAAATATCGAACTTTCGATGTATCGAAATATCGAACTTTAGATGTATCGAAATATCGAACTTTAGATATATTGAAATATCGGAGGTTCGATATATCGGACATCGAACGTTCGATATATCGAACATCGAACGTTCGATATATCGAATATCGAAGTTTCGATACTGTATATCGAAGTATCAAACGTGTTGCGCCCTCCATCCCCTTGCGCCCCAGTGTTTTTTATGCTGAAACTGAAGGAAAGCTTTGACGTACCAGGTATCAAATATCGATATCGTATCGATTTGGTTTTTGGTTTATCGGTAATGAACTCGATTCTCGTTCGATATCTAACACCAACCATGATACAAGTCGTACCTGCTGCGCGCTCCCCCCATATGTGAATAAACGGTTGGTAAGGACGCACCCGACATTTTTTTGGTCGCTTGTGTCTGTCTGGGTCCCGTTTTCCACGGATAAATGCTGCAAATAGTATCAAGTGTCAGTGGCAAAGAAACAAGTTGTGCGGGGCTCCATGAATTCTGGAGTAGGAAGAATACATCTACGAGTAATCGGGATTAACAAAAAAACTGAGGCAAATCGTGCACCCCAAACGAACGCAGCAGCAGCAGCAGTAGTAGTGTTTTGTTCACTTTTTATTTTCTGATAAGAGCCAAGAGCCCACAGGCGAGCAGTCAGGGGTGGCTTTTTTCTTGTCGGTGCTTCCCAACGCACCGCGGATAGGCACATGCAGTAGCATTGCATTGTCTGCTCTACTCACTGCATTGCAATGTAATGTCTCTGTGTCGTGTTTTTTTTTTTTCAGCACAGAACTTGCGTCTCTAGATGTAGGATGAAGAATCGGCACGGACACTGGGTGTGCTGGATGTCGGCGGGTAGAACTAACTGTTTAATGTGAAGAACACTCACATAGTATCGTGAATTACGAAGTACGAGTACGCTTGTGGATTATTGTGCGCATGTGTGTCTTGTGTCTTGTGTGAACGCGGGTGGTTTTGACTTTGATTCTATTTGTAGTACACTATTAACACACTATAATGTTAATACCTGGTGTTTATACTGCTGCAGCGGTACAGCAGGCATTCATTTGAGTATATGTACCAGGTATACAATATAAAACGAGTCTACTACGTATTGACATCGATCTACTGCTGTACGTACTGACTGCCTCGTGTATCATACCAAGTGCCAATTGTACTTTGTACTCGGGTTCTCTTTTTGAAGCCACGCCCCTATGATACAAGTTCAACAACCATCTATGCTTGCTATTTCTTTTTAATGATACCACCATAGGCATGTATTGCGAAGGTCGCCACAGGTTGTCAAGTGTAGTATTAATACTTCTGCTGTATATGTGTGTATGTGTCGTGGCTTTGTGACCACAGAGCTTGTATCTCTCTACGTAGGATGAAGAATCGGCACGGACACTCTGGGTGTGTGCTGGCTGTCGACAGGTAGAAAGAACGGTTTAAAAGAACACACACATGGGTACAAGTGCTATATAACTGCACTGCTGCTGTGACGACCTTACTGCTGCTGTGGCGACCTTTCCAGTCTCTATGGAAAGCTGCAACACGGTTACGGCTGTCATCAACCGCAGTAAGACAGACAGCCCAGTGTAGCTGTCACCAAGAGCTCGCGCAGCAGGGTATTTATAATGGTAGGAAACGTGTTTGCGTTGGTGTGCGGCGTAATTTCCAACGCTTCAGGCACAACTTGAAAGGGGTACGTAAAGGCGCCCCTTTTGTTTTTGGGCGCCGTCAAAATTCGAAACTCAAGCATTCGCTCGTATTCAAGTACTGGTACTTCGTGGGCGTACTCGTACTGCCAGTCACTAGCAATCTCAGTACATCGTCAGTCGGCAGTACCAGTATATAACCTCAGAGTACACCCAGTATATGCCTATATGCCTCCAAGTACGAAACGTCGACGAGAGGAGGATGTGCTCAACTAGGCTCACGGGGAATTAGGGAACTACTGGTGTATGTACTGGGTCAAATCAGAGGAGGCGGTGTTGGGGGGGGGGGCGGGGGATAGAGAAAACCTACCGCCATGACCTTGGGTTGGCGCACGAGGGCGACAGAAGCATCAAATACCAAAACATACATTACACCGGGTATAAGACGAAGGCTGCTGTCAATACGCCTGTGCTGTCGAAAGGTGGTTTGTTTAGCTGCACCCCGTCCCTCCCCACCCTCCACGCTCAAGGATTATTATGCTCAACTCTTGACTTTCCGTAAACCTCTACCGGTATCTCTCGTGTTCAGCCGTTGTACTGTCCCCCGTCCGTCCGTCCGTGCCCCCATCTCCCCGGAGTCGGGAAATACGTGGATGCTGTTTTTGAGATCGTCAAATGTTGCGATGGGATCTGTTGATTGGGTGTTCGTTTGACAATGGCGATGGGTTTATTAATTTGGTTGATTAAGTGATAGAGTGATCGAGTGGTTGGTGGATTGATTGATTGATTGGGTTGGTTGGTTGATTGATTGATTGATTGATTGATTCGTTGATGGATTGAGTGATTAATTAATTAATTAATTAATTGATTAATTGATTGATTGGTTGGTTGATTGATTGACTGATTGACTAATTGATTGATGGATTGACTGATTGATTGATTGATATCGATCGATCAATTGTTTGATTGATTGGTTGATTGGTTGGTTGGTTGGTTGATTGATTCATTGATTCATTGATTGGCCAATTGATTAATTTATGGACACCATTCGTTCCCTAATGGCACCCGGCAAAACCATGTTTTTTTTTATTTCGTCTTCCTGTTGATCCTAGCCCCCCCCCTCCCCACCCCCTTCTCGCCTTCACCGTACTGCTCGGCAGAACGTCCACCGCTGCTGCGGAAACGACGAAATCGTCGCAGTCGCCGTCGTCGTCGTCCGCGCTAACCGACGCGCCCGGGCGAGGGGTAGAGGGCGACAAGCGACGCAACACGCCGGGGTCGATTGTGGGCGCCGTTCTCGGAGCTTTGGTGGGCGCCGTGGGGCTGAAGCTTTGGGAGGGGTTTCTTCACCGCGGTGGCGGTGGAGAGGGGGGGGGCGAAGGGGGTGTTGACGGGGTAGAGGAAGGGTCGGGCGCGGAGGCGGGGGCGGAAGGAGGGCTTGAGGAGCAGCAGACGAAGATTCAGACCCTGGAGGAGCAGCTGGCGGTGAGCGGGGGGGGGGCGCTGGCGGACTGCACTGCGGACTCTTTTTTTGTTCAGCCTTGGTGTCAGTTTTGCCCCCCCAAAATGTGGGATGCAATTCGGAAAGGGTTATAAGGGTCGGCTTTTGCGGGAGATACGAGCTGGTTCCAGGAAAAAGCGTAACATTCCACCTTCGGGGAATAAAACAATGAATACACTGAAACTCGCAACACAAAGCATATCCACGAGACCGCATCAACAAGGCCAACACATCGGTGAAGCTGGTTTTGGCGTCCGAGCTGTAGCTCGTGAGATATGGGATTTTTTCGTATTACTTGGGAAGGCGTTGTTGTATAGGGATTTAAGCTGCCAATACTAAAATCGATATGATTCTTCTCTCGGCCATAATTCAGCCGATACGTGGAATAATTTGACGCTAGACGTGTTGATATGATCGCATCAACAAGGGGAAGACGTCGATGACACTTGTTTTGTCATGCGATCTGTACCGGTGTGTACAAGTGTGTTATAATAAACGCCTGCTAAAGTACTAGAACAATGTATAGAGCTCTTTGGAAACCCTAAGGGGACTATTTACTTTCACGGAAATCACTATAGCGCCCGAATCCAAGAAGAGTTGGGAGGCGAAATTTGGCAGGGTAGTTCTTCACAAACATACTAAAAAACGTATTGATGACCGTTTTTCATATTCGTTTTCGTTCGTCGGTAATTTTGGGTCAAAGTTGCCGAAAAATGTTTTTTAAAAAAAACGTTAAAAGGTACCTCATTCGCCAAATAAACATTTTTTCAAAAAAGGCCATCCATACGTTTTTTCGTATGGTCATGAAGAACAACCCTGCCAAATTTCGTTTTCCAACTCGTTTTCCTTTAGGGCGCAAAAGTCTGAAGACGAAATGTTCCTGCTCTTGCTGGAACCAGCTCGTATAAACAAAAAAAATGCTGCCGAGAGGTTTTTTCTTTTCTTTTCGAGGCCATCTTCGCTGGTGTCTTTTAACAGACAATTGGGTTCAAACTTTTATGACATTTTCCTCTGTCCGAAGATGAAACAAGCGTTCGAAACCTGTGGCACATGTCTGGTACACAGGAAGTAAAGAGTCGCTTCAATTTTTGTATCTCACTTCCAGCCGGATGAAGAGCGAGCCGGTATTTTGAGTCGCGTCCAGTGCTGGCGATCTCACCCCCCCCCCCCACCGACATGCTCCGTCCCGTCATTGTAGGGATGCGAGGGTCTATGGTCATACGACTACGGCCATGCATAAAAATCGAATTCACCCCCCCCCCATGAACAAAATTATGTATTTTACCTCAAAAACGTAGTGAGCGCCGAAGTGTTAAAAGGTGTCTCTATTAGGAGTAAAAACGGCGCTCCGTCTCGAAAGGGGTGCATGCGTGGTCAAATGGCCAAATGGCCACGTAAGGCAAGCAACGAATGAGCACGACCCGCCCCCCCCCCCACCGCCTCTCCGTGTCTTTTGTTTCGCGGCGAACATATTTTCGCCCCAGACGCTGTTTGCCTGCCTACCTCCCCACGGCACTTTTCGTGGCTTTTTTAACTGAATTTACTCCCGCCTCCAATGGCGTTTTTTTTTTTTTTTTTTCTGTAACCGGCGTAATGTTTTGCGTCTATATACAGTACCTGATTTTCACCCCTGACGCTGTTTGCCTGCCTACCTCCCCACGGCACTTTTCGTGGCTTTTTTTTATCGATTTTACTCCCGCCTCCCATGACGTTTTTTTTTTTTTTTTTTTTTTTCTGTCACCGGCTCGGTTTTCTGCGTTTATATATAGTACCTGGAGGAGGACCGTCGGAGGGTGGCGGCGGCGGCGAAGGAGGCCAGGGCCGCCAGGCGGAAAGACGACCGGCAGTTGAAGGAGTACGTGCACACGCTCGAGGTGCACCTCGACCAGGTCTGTTATTGGGCTTTGCAACTACTCGTAGTAGTAACTACTCACCTGGTACGTCTCCTGAAAAATAACAAATTGAAATTATCGATTTATTTTGGCCGAGAAAATAGGAAACGATGTTTTGAAACAAAAAAAGGAAGGATGCCAAACGGAATTGGTCCTTTAACCCGCTTTTTGTTTCGAGCAATTCTGTACCAGCAGTTGTTTTGTATTTTCAATCCGAGTAGTTTGTCACGCACACCTTGTGTAGAGTTAGTAGAAGAGAGGTTATTGTAGTGGACCATAGCGCCAGCAGCAGCAAGAGCAGCAGCAAGAGCAGCAGCAGCAGCAGCAGCAACAACAGCAACAACAACAACAACAGCAGCAGCAGCAGCAGCAGCAGCAGCAGCAGCAGCAGCAACGCTGCGGTGTATCGAGACTGCTGATGACGGATGGCCTGCTACGCGGGCACTACTCGTAACCACGTAGTATGGTATGCCGTACTATGTGTATTTTATACTTTGCCTGCTAAATAGTATTTCGGAAGCAGCTGTACCGTGGGTGCGCGTTGTCCAAGGACGGCTCTGGTACTCGCCTAAACGGAACAGGCCGTACGACAAACTCATTTTTTTACCGCTGCTGTTGTCGGACGGAAAACGCCCATTTATCTTTTGTCGTCTCCGTATACCCGCGGCTTTTGAAGCTTTTGATTTCGCTCTGGCGTTTTTTTCTTTCTTCTTTTTTTTTTTCTCGTCCCATTTGTTGTCTTCGCCCTTCTTTCTCCTCCCTCCTATATTTGAAAAATTAAAAAAAAAAAAAAAACAGCTATGAGATCGAGGATTTCGTCGAAACTCATTTTTGCTACAGTAGCTGAGTATGGTACTTCGATCGCGCGTACTTAAGGGGTTTACAGCATAACCACAATCTGAGGCTGTAGAACTCAGGGAGCGTGTGTCTATCTGTGAAGTATATATGTAGTCGTAGCTCAGACCCGAGGTCACCTGTATAGCAGGTTTTTCTCCCCCCGCAACGGTACGTACCTTGGCATTTTTTTTATCTCAAGAAGGGTCCAGCAACCTTCTTCCCTTGTCGACTCGCGTCGAATTGGGCCTACCCACGCTACTACTACTGGGCGGCGTCTCGCGGTAATTTTTTTGACTCGTTTATTTGAACGTGCTCTGCTCTATATGTTGGTGGGGTCTGTTTGCCTCCTCCCCGGTCATGCTGAGCGAGGCACACGCCCAAGCGCTCTGACCCCGAGCCTCACAAGGGCTGTAGACGTATGCCTCGGCTGATTGTGGTCGTGGCGAGTATGTTGCTGGTCTTGCTTGCTCCGTGGTAGTGACGTCCCCGCCCCCCCCATGTATCCCTGTCCTTGCCCCCGTCCCCGCCTACGGATCGGCCTCTTTTTTGTCTTTCGTCTCTCTATTCGGATTGGCAGCTGTCGAAGGAGAAGCAGGAGTCCGAGACCAAGATGGTGGAGTCTGTGAAGGCGGAGACCGCGAAAGTGCTCGAGCAGGCTCAAGAGGTGATAGATATGCCACGTTTTCTTCTTCTTCTTCTTCTCTTTTGCGGCCTTCTTTCCGCCGTACGTAGTATTAGTTTAGGTCTTTTGTTGTAGACGTATTCAGCATATGATATGTATACCAGGTACTCGTACGTAGTCTTTTGCTGTTTTTCACTATAATACTGTCTTTTGTGTTGTGTTTGATTTGAAAGTCTTCTGTTGTACCAGGTATTTATTACTGCCTGCCTGCCTGCCTGCCTGCCTGCCTGCCTGTTGACAGGGGCACCAAGCCGCCGCTCTCGCCGCGGAGGAGGAGGCGCGGAGGCTGAGGGACGACCTCGAGGCCACGCGGGCGCTGCTGGAGACGGCGGTGCGGGAGAGGGGGGTGGCCGAGCAGGAGAAAGCGGCCGCGGAGCAGGAGAAAGCGGCGGCGGATGCCCTCCTCCGGACGGAGCAAGGACGCGGAGGTGCTTGTGCGAGTCCTTTTTTTTATGTGTAGACGGAGCGGCCGGCGCCGTGGCCGTCTGTGTTCGTAGCGTGTATGTGTGTGTGGGTGTGGGTGTGTTTTTTTTTTCTCGTATGCACCTGTGCTTGTTTGTTTGCTGTGCTTCTGCCTCTGCTTGTGTCTCTGCCCGGATCTACGTGTGCCCCTGCTTGGGTGTCTGCTTATCTGGTTGGGATGCTTGCTATGGGTACGGGTACACGTATCATAGCTCGTAATGTTCGTTCGTGAGGGTCACTCCTCGCGTAAGGATGTCTATCTCACCCAACCTGACGAAAACATAATAAAATCAAGGTGAGAACGACCCCATGGCCTATACAACTACTCGTACAGTAGGTGTACAACCAAAAATAGGGTAAAAACACAAATGGCATTCCCAGTGACACTGAGTAGTTCTTTAGTTAAGGAGTGTAGTAATAGTCACTAATAGTCGCTAATAGTCACTACAGATACTCACTATTAATAATACTCACCAATACGTAGTCACTAATAGTCGCTAATAGTCACTAACAGTCACTACTAATAGTAGTCACTAGTAGTCAGTTATAGTTACGAATAGTCAGTAATTGTCACTAATAGTCAGTAATTGTCACTCTTAGTCACTAATAGTCACTAATAGCCACTAATAGTCACTAATAGTCACTAATTGTCACTAATAGTCAGTCAGAAGTGGTTTCGCCAAAAACGTGCTCGTACCTCTATCGTAGCACGGATCTGCTTCACCCATGCCTGTGTCCTGCTCTCGTGGCGTGGAGTGTGGCAGGGGTGAAGCGCCGCCCTCGGGGGAGTGACGGGGGATGCGGGTGGCGCGATTTTTTTTGTGTCGTCGTCGTCGTGACCGCGCGGCGAGCTTCTCTCAACGTGTCTTGGGGGCAGTGGGCGCGGGCGGTGCTCCGCCGTTTCGCTGGGGGCCGGTCTCGCACGTCGCACAGGCGGAGTGGGGGGGACGGGGGGGGGGGGGGGGTGCGGGAGGGGGGGGTCGTTTTTTGCGGTCGGTTTTTGGTCGGTCGGTCGGTCGGTCAGTCGGTCAGTCGGTCGGTCGGTCGGTCGGATGACCGGTCGGGTGGTCGGTCGGCCGGTCGGATGGTCGATCGGCCTGTGCGGTGATGCATCCGTTTGGGTTTTGACACGATGGTTGGCATTGTGGTTGGCACGCCAGGCCTTGGTTCCCTTCGCGGTTATGGCGAAAGACCCGACGGACCTTTCTCCGGACTCTCGCCCCTCCATGACGCAAGACGTCCTCTACTTCCTCGACCCTCATCATGACCGACCTTTCTCGACTCTCTTTACCCTCGTGCACGCGATTCGCTCGGTCTCTCTCGATCGCCCCGACCGCCCCGAGCTATCCCGCTCAGTCGTTTGCGTTTCGTGCTTTCCGTGCGAGTTCCGGGTTCCGAGTTCCCGAGTCCCGAGGCCCGGGCCTGGGGGCTTCGTTGTTGTTTCTGCATGGCTCGGTTAGGGGTTCGTGTATGTATAGGGTTGGAGTTTTTTGTGTTAACCCTTTGAGGACTGCAGTCCCGTTTTGGGGACAAACCAGTCAAATTCTAAGTAGTTTGTACCCAAAACGGGACTCCAGTCCTCTAAGGGTTAAACAGTCGAGCATATTTCAACCATCGTGAAAGAAGCTGGACCAAGATCTATATATGCAGCCCTCCGGTACGTACGAAGTGGTTACTATATATAAACCCGTAAGTACGCGCGATCGAAGCATCACACATAAGCTTGCAAAGGCGAGTTTCGACGAAATCCTCGATATCACAGCTGTTGGTTTTCAATTGTATAACATAATAGTGTTGGATATCGTGGTTATCGTATCGAAATTTTCAAGATATTGAATATCGTATCGAAAGTTTCGATTTATCGAATATCGTATCGAAAGTTTAAAAATATCGAATATCGTATCGAATTTTTCGATATATCGAATATCATATCGGGATTTTCGATATATCGAATGTCGTGTCGAAAGTTTCGACATATCGAATATCTTATCGAAAGTTTCGATATATCGTATATATCGAACGTGTTTTGCCCTCTATCCCCTGAAGTCCCCCCAGTGTTTTTTTATGCAGATAATTGGAAGTATATACAGAACAAAAGCGTTCAAATCTTATCAAATTCTGGAGATCGTGTCGAGTACATTTGTTTGTTTGCTTGTTTGTCGGTATCGTAAATATGTAGAACTCGATTATCGTTTCGATATCCAACAGTAGTGTTTTCCGACTTGGCCCAGCTTCCAAAAAAGGGTTGATAATCCACACTATCATAGAACATTCCAAGAAAATTCCCAGGCGGGGGTGGTTAGGGTTATTAATAGTGTTAGGTCAACCCTTTCAAAACAGCACCCACGTATTTGAGGGAAATCTACTTGAAATTAGTGTGGGGTCATGTTTTTCAGCGGTGAAAGGGGTATATAAGGTTCAAGTGCATTTTTACCTCTTTGTCGAAGCTAGGCCAAGGTGTATATACTGCCCTATATGGCGTTGTATCATAGGTGCGCCGCGTTCCGAAACCTTCAGTTTTTTTTTTTTTACCTAAACGCCTTCTGTGTTGCCTTTTTTTTTTTTTGGTGCATGTGTGTGTTTTGTAACGTTTTTCAGGGAGATTCTTGAGTTGGCGAACGGCATGGGGATTAAGAGGGGGGGGGTGCACCAGCACGATGACGCCTCCATTCATGATGGAAAACCGCACAAAATGTACGTACAACGATATAGCATATATTTGACCATTTCTCACGTTACAGCAGTATCATATATAGTAGCAGGCGTGGTGTGTGGTGGCGAGGAACGAACAGACATTTTCGTTTTATGTCGTTTGTGTTTGTGGTTCTTTTCGTTTCTTGACCTCCTGCTCCATGTCCGGAAATTTCAGGACCGTTCAAGTATTTACATGGACACCCAACGGGTCCTTATATCTCCGAACAGAGCGGTAGTATAAAACTACGTATAATACATATGAGTACGCGTACGGCGCTATTTTTTCATTTTTTTGCGGGTTTGTGAACAAGCCAAAGCAAAAAAAACGGTATATACCTGCGTCAGTGGACGTTCGTACATATGGTTCAGGAAATCGGCTTCAAGTTCGAAAGGGGTCTCCCTATTTTTAGCTTCCGTCAAGATTGGAATCTCGCAGTCAACTCACCATAACACTGCAGCAGTACCTGGTACGTACGAGTACGGCGCGAGCTTTGTACGAGCAGGTGAAGCGATCTCACACGAGGGTTGTTGGATTGGGGGCCCCGGAAAGTCTGTATGGCAACATGGCAGCCATGTACAAAAATAAAATACAACATACCGTGTAAAATATAAGCCTCTCGTATTAATAGTCGATGTAATATATTTCATATGTGACGCTTTTAATGTTTTTCAGACCACGGCACAGTCAGTAGTACGTACCAAGTAGTTCAATAGCTTTTGCACCTGTAGTATATATGAGTTATACCATACTTCCGTACTAACATAACAGCGAACCTACGTATATACAACGCTGGTACATACAGTAGTAGTACCGCACCGACGTGTTTACTTGTGGTGTGATATGTGCAGGCCAGAAAAAAATGTTACCGACCGAACTACCGACCGCCCTACTGCCCGACCGACCGACCGACCGACCGACTGACGTCTCCCCCTCGACCCCGACCGCCCCAAGCTCCCCTCCCCAAGCCCCCCTTCCCAAACTTCCCCTTCCGCAAACCTCCCCAATCCCCCCTCCCCAACCGGCGCTCACCAAACAAACACCCCTCTCCAACCCCACCCCCCCCCCCCCCCCCCCCCTCCCCTCCCCCGCCAACCCCCAAACCATTTATTAAAACGCAGCTGCGTTAGAAAGGGACGCGGAGAAGCTGGGGGAATCGACGGTGGAGCTGAGGCAGCGACTTATGGAGGCGGGCGCGAAGGCGGAGAGGGCGAGCGAAAAGGAGCGAGAGGCTCTGGCGGCGCTGGCTAGGGCGGAGAGAGACGCTAAGGTTTCTGCTGAGGGGGCGGTGGCAGCGGCGCGGGAGGAAGAGGCAGCGCGGTGCCGACGGGAGATGGAGACCGCCCTCGCCGAGGTGAGGAGGGGAGTGTAAGACAGGGGAGGGGAGGCGAGGAGAGGGAACGGGTCCAAAGACGAACTATATCAGGGCGAAGAAAAGCGAAGAAAAGCGAAGAAAAGCGAGCTGAAGTAGTGGAGGGGAGGGGAGGGGAGGGGAGGCGTCCAAAGACGAAATATATCAGGGCGAAGAAAAGAAAAGAAAAGCGAAGGAAAGGAAAGCGAAGAAAATCGAGCTGAAGTAATGCTGAGCATAGACATTACAAGAACAAGTATATATGTACCGGTATGAAGCAAGCCGAAGAAAAATAACCAACCTGAACCAAACCAAACCAAACCAAACCAAACCAAGCCAAACCGAGCCAAACCAAACCAAACCAAAGCCGAACCGAACCAAACCAAACCAAACCAAACCAAACCAAACCAAACCTGATAAAAAAACGAACCAAACCTGAAACAAAACCGAACCAGACCAGACCAAACCAAACCAAACCTGAATCAAACCCGAACCAGACCAAAGCGAGTCATGCCCTGGCAGTGGGAGCGGTGGAAGGGGCACAAGTGGTGGCCGCAATTGATGGTTCCCCTATATTTTTGCATGGGCGGCAGTGGCGGTGGCGGTGGCGGTGCATAGAGAGAGGACTCCTCTCTTTTACGGTTCAGTTTTGTTGAGCTGACGGCGAGCCGGGCACCCAACAGCGGTCGAAGGGAGGAAGCAGCGCCAGAAGCCACCTCCGCCGCCAACTTTCGTCTTCTCGGGCGGGGGGCGGGGGGCGAGGGGGGGGGTGTGTGCCACTGCTGTTTTAACGTTTGTTGTGCGATTATTTCCAAGCGGTGGCGCGTGTTTCGTGAGCGAAAAGAAAATGCGGGGTTTCCATACTCGTATATATACGTAGTGGCAAGGTATATCTGGTGGTACGTAGTAAGCACGCGAAGGAGAGCCGGGCGTGAGTCTTGGCATCGCGGCGAGGCGATGAGGGCGGTAAGGGCGACGAGGGGCGTCTCCCCGTGACATGCCCCAGCCGTCTCGTTCTGTCGGCAGAGGTGACGTGAGGCGAATTGTGCCGCGCGCGCCGGGGATAGCGGAGGTCCTGTTCGACCGCGAGACCAGGGGCCCATATTGCACTTGTGCCCCCGCTCCCTGCGATATGGCGTTTTTTCAGTAGAAGTTGAGGAGGTGGAATTGGAGGCCGGTCGTGTGGTGATGCCCTACCCGCAGGAGGCATGCACACCGATGTATACAAACCCTGGTCGTGAATGAGGGGAAACGGGGTTTGGGTGCTTCGCGGCCGTGGCTCCAGCCGCAGCCGCGTTGATTAAACAGAAGGGGAGGGTGGGGGGGGGGGGGGGGGGGGGGGGGGGGGGGCCGCGGGGGGGG
>MEHQ01000140.1:1417896-1438046 GCA_008828725.1 Saccharina japonica | reverse complement strand
GGGGGGGGGGGGGGGGGCAGTGTGATTGCGGCCACAGTGGAAGACGCCTTATTGCATTCCGTGGTCCGTCTGTCTGAACTTAATATCTCTATTTTTTTAGAGCCGCGGTACTTGTTATACTTCGTACGTAGGCACAGGTGGAGAAAAAGGAGCATGTAGTTTTTCGTCGATTCGTTGACTCAACTTCTTTCGTTCTACTTTTTTTGTTGAAAATATTTCTCTCTTTTTTTTTTGTTCGTTCGAGTTTTCGTCGAAAACCCTTGGGTGTCGTTGTACTGCTGCCGTATGACGTCATCCTTGGCCCCGATTCTAGAAAGATGCCCTGCGGTGTAAAGTGTAAAGGATAGTGACGGCCCATGGACTATTTACAGTAAACTTTATTTTACTGTCATGGTCTACCTGGTACAGTACTATGGGTGACAGCGGCGGTTTCAAGGCACGGCAGCCTTCGCCCGTACCATCACTTATTCTGACGTACATCTCTATTTTTTTTAACATATTGTAGCCCGGCCCCCCTTTTGCCGCCCCCCCCCCTCCTCTTTTTCCTCGTCCCGAAAAGTGGGCTGTCAACCTCGCCCCTTGGAGGCGTGTTCGACTACTAGTTGTGCATCCACTATTTTCTCACCTCTGCATTTGTCGCCTAATATATCAGTATACTGCTCAGTACCAGGTACATCGGGCTATATTGACATTACCAAAACAAAAACAGGAAAAGTATTCCTTTACAGGAAAAATATTCCTTTTTTTTTTTCTCGAGTCAAAGCACATACCCCCCAGCAGGTATATAGTTGTTGCTTGCTTTTCTTTTTTTGCGACGTCGTCATTGGCTTGGTTTGTGGGTGTCGTTCGTTGTTTCGATTGGTTGGTTTCGTTGTGTGGAAATTAAGCTGCGTTTTAGACGAGCCATGTCGCGTGTCAGGTGTCGGGCAGGAGCTCGTAGGACACCCCTTCCCCCGCTTTTGTTGGAAAGAGAGAGGAGGGGAAGGCCGGATAAGGGGAGGGGGGGGGGGGACGGCGGCGGTGGCAGCGGCGAGGAAAAGCGGAGAAATGTGTCGTCTAAAGAACGTCATCTTGAGCACGCGCGCTTCGTCGAGTTGTCCTGTGGTCGTGTCTCGCAAAAAAAAGAAGCTTGCTGGGTGTGTGCTTCACAGTCTCGAGCAGTGTGCCGGTGGGATCCCTTGCGTTTCGCTCACGTGCGTGCGCCACACAGGCTGCTGTTGGGTGTCTCTAGGGTCGTCGCCCGATATAGCTATTGAGGCTGCAGGAGAGGAATGTTGCCGTGGAACGAAAACGGTTGTTGGGCCACCCTGCTCTGCCAACTTATCGGGTTGTTTTTCTGTGGGGGCTCTGGTGTAGTAACCCAGCCCGGGCGGGCCCGATTTTTGTTATTCTTCCTCCCTCTCCCTCTCTCGAGAATTTCCAAGCGTTGGCCAGGAGCGGGGCGGTCTCGTCTTTTTTTTTACACGCTCGTCGTCTCGCTGGTGCACAGAAAATAGCCGTTGAGCGGGGCGTAACGGTCTTATCACATCTGTGACGTTTTTGTGACCACGCCGTAGGTTTGATGTGGAGAGAGCTCGATCGAGACCCAACCCTTTTTAGAACTGCGGGCCGGGTGGCAGGCACTCTTTTGGGGGGGGGTTGCTTTTTGTGGGGATCGCTCGCTCGGATAGCCGCGCACCATTTCAACTTGAGTGGCAAGTGGGTTGGTTAGCGTGGGCGGTATATTAGTAGTACGTAGCGGTGTGCCGTAGTAGGTGTGGCGATGTTGCTTGGTGTTTTAACCAGTACGTACGTACGTAAGATATAATAATAATAGCTTCTTTTTTTCTTGAGAGAGTTAACCCCTTAAGAATTGATCCCGCGTATTGGGGGGAAAACTACTTGGAATTAGTGTGGGATAAGTTTTTCAGTTCTGAATGGGTTGAGAGTTGTGTGAACGCCTATTACCCCTTGCCTGGGTGCGCGCACGCATGGTCTAACATTGCCTGATAATGTAACATGTGGTGTGGACGTGTGGACAGCTGATGGTGGTGGTGGTGCTTGGGATTTTGACCAAATTATTACTTTTGAACCGGGGACGCATGGTAGTAGGGTAGAGGTGCACCATTTTAGCCTTATAAGGGTGGTCACTTGAGGAGCTCCATATACCTCACCCAAAAACCGATGTCGAAGGAAAATAAAAATGCTACCCGATGAACAGTACCATGCCTTAAGTATACAATGAACAATGTTCCAACACTACTGTAGAACGAAAGTCCGACAATTTTGGGTTTGTAACCCCTTAAGAACTGGTCCCGCATATTTGGGGACAAACTACTTGGAATTAGTGTGGGATTTTTTTTTTCAGTTCTGAATGGGTTAAGGAGCCCAATCATCCAGTAGTTGCCTAATCATGTAACATGTGGTGTGGACGTGTGGACAGCTGATGATGGTGGTGGTGCTTGGGGATTTTGACCAGATTAGTACGTTTGAACCGGGCACGCATGGTATGGTAAAGGTGCACCATGTATTTTCTGAGGGTGCTGGTCACTCGAGGAGCTAGCTCCATATATACCTCCCCCAAAAACCGATGTCGAAGGAAAATAAAAATGCTACCCGATGAAGAGTACCATGTCTTAAGTATACAATGAACAATGTTCCAACACAGGAACGAAAGTCCGACAATTTTGGGTTAGTAACCCCTTAAGAACTGGTCCAAATTATTTGGGGATAAACTACTTGGAATTAGTGTAGGATATTTTTTGTCAGTTCTGAATGGGTTAAGGAGCCCTATATATATCATCCAGAAACGATTTCAGCCAAAAAGTGCTACCTCTATCGGATGATAGCACACGTCCGGGCACGTATGGACCTTCCATTACAACAGAGGTGACCGACCCCCCACCCAGACTAAAACTGGGGGATTCTACTGCACAGACGAGCACCGTGTCTAAAAATACACCTAGGCACGGCGGTACGGGGTGGCGAGGGACGAACCGCAACGCGTGCACCGACTGCCTCCTTCCAGTGGTACTCCTGCAACCGGTCGTATCATACCTCTCCTCCTCTCGCCAAAAGTTCACGCTCAATTCGCCGGATATTCTCCGCCCCCGGAGGAGTGTGGATAACCTTCTCATCGAGGATACACAAGAGGCCCGTCCTCTCTAACTCCTTGGGGTGGACTTCTTGAGAGACACTGCGGTCCACCGGACGGGCACGGCACGGAAACTGTCTTTGTGAACCCCCCCCCCCGAGAGATACCGCAGCAGTTCTCAGTTCTAGTGCCCGCGTTCGTCGTCGTATCGAGACGTAAAAGTTTCAGACCCTCGGTTCCGAGAGCATAAATCTGCAAAATCAGGTAATTTACGTAGACTTTCGAACACGTTTCTCCGCGCTTCCAGTTACCATGGGATGCCCGAGGGACGCTCTATAATGCATGGACCAATCATCAGTGGGACACTCTATAAAGCATGGACCAATCATTCGGTCCCAGCCACCACCCAACACACGAGAAGGGTGCTACTCGTACATAAGCCCGAAATATTCCCAAAATTCAGATCCAAAGCGAAAAATTACCAGGACTGAATACTTCTGCTGTAGGTCTCTACTCGTACAGCAAAAAATTCTACAAGCATTCCCACCACACACTTCCAACAAAATTGAAGAAATAAAATGATGGTCGAGGGGCACACGGAAATATATGACCGTTCCGCCAAACGGTAAATAAATGCCATAAAAGGTTTTACCGAGTAAAGCAACGCACCCATACGTATTTCTGCGCGCAACGGAAATAGAAAGCGATATAAATCGCGGAACGCAGGCTTGCGGCATGTGCGAGTACCATCCAGTGGCGCACGCACGCACGCGTTTGGCCGTCATGTAAAATACACCTCAAGATGCCACACAAATGCGAGCAGCGGTCTACACGGACTTAAGAGCGCTGCACGACAAAAAAAACGCCCCCCCGGGGTTTCCCCTTCGTGCTTCTACGCTTCTTCTTATTTACGACTGTCAAGACAATTGTTGTACGGTATAGCTGTGCGACACAGCCAGCAGCTGGCACGCGAGGAAAGCGAAGGCAAAGCATTTACAAGAAAAGTTGTTTGACAAATCATAAACCGCGTGTTTTTGCGCCACCTGTCGTGGCGCTCGCTGGGCGAGACAGAGGCAGAGAGTCGACATAGCGTTTACATACTTACGTTTGGTCTCTCTGTCTTGACTGGTCTACCTGCCAATCTATCTGTCTACCTGCCTGTCCGTCTGGTTAGTTATCTCTCTCTCTCTCTCTCTCCCCGTAATGAGCGCCCAACTGTTGGAAGCAGGAGTAGGAACGGTGCTCCGTCTCGAAAGGGATGATGCGTGGTCAATGGTCAAATGACTAAGGCAAGCAACAAATGAGTACGCCCCCCCCCCTCCCGCTTGGTTGGTGAAAACCCAACGTGCTCCGTCCCGGATTGTAGGGGTGCGAGGGTCTATGGTCATACGACTACGGCCGTGCACGACATGAGTACACCCCCCCCCCCCCCCTCCACACTCTCTCGCCTCTCCAACGAGACCACACCGCCCTCCAAAACACGGACATAAAAAAAACAAAACCCCCATCTCAAGTGCACCACCACTTCCTCTCCTCCTCCTCCTCCTTCTCCTCCTCCTCCCTCCTCCTCCTCCTCCTCCTCCTCAATGCGCTCCCTTTTTAGCCGCCCGCTTGGCCATGATCCCGAACAGCACCCGGGGCGCCAGCACTCTCAGCAGCACCGCGACGTTCGTCTTCAGGTCCGCGACGACCATCTCCTCCTTGCCCCCCGCTGCCGCCGCCCATATCTCGTCGGCAACTTCCCGCGGGTCCCGGCCGCTCGCGGTTGTGGCGTCCATCTTAGCGTGCTGGCTGCCGTCCCCCGTTAGTGCGTTCATCGACAAACTTGTGAGCGACGGGGGGCGGGGGGGCAGGTGAATTTCACCAGCACAACGTTCGCGAGGAGTAACAGCGGCCAGGCAGGGGAGGGGTGGCAGGAGGGTGGGAGGTAAGGTGGGGAGAGGGAGGTTTGGGGGGGATGGGGGGAGGGAGGGAGGGAGGGCGGGTGGGGAATAAGCGAGCGGGGGGGCGGACGGGTGTACTCATGGCATGCACGGGGGTTGGGAATATCGCGCCACCGCGGTTCGAGGGGGTAGATATGCTTACTGGGGCTACAAGGCGCAAATGTGTTTTCGCATGCTGGAGATAAATGAAGCACATGGCGCGGCGTTTTTTTCATGTTTCGTTTTCCATTTTTCAACACGATACCAAATGTTCCCTTTTAGTCGACGGTTGGGTGGATGAAGGAAAATATGCAGCAAAAAAGGAAGGGGAAAGCGCAAAACACGGTATGGTCCACCCTTCAAAACGAAACGAAAAGTTAGTGGTTTTTCAGCGGGAGGAGGCGAGTGCACGACATCCTGGCCATGGTCCTAACGACTTGCTGTTCGATTTGGGGCGAGAAAGAAACCTGCTTTTCCCACCCCTCTCAATTCGGTCAAAAGGGCCGCCGACACAAGAACAAGAATATGGGAAAACAGCAAACAGCAAAACGCGATTCCTTGGATATACGTACCTTGTCCTGACGTATCCCGGGAAAACGTTGAGAACGCCGATCCCCTGCAGGCCCCTCTCCGCCCTCAAGCAGTCGAAGAAGCCCACCAGCGCGTGCTTCGAGGCCGCGTAGCTCGAGCGAAACGCCATGCCGAACTTTCCCTGCACGCTGTTCACGACTACGAAACGGACCTCCGCCCCTGTCCAGCCACTGCCACCGTCAACGCCGCCACTTGGTCCGGTCTTGCCCCCCGCCCCCGCAGGCGCCCGCAGCGGTGGCGCGCAAGCTTGAAGAACCCCTTTTGCGAGGCCCACGGCGCCGAAATAGTTGACGTCCATGACCCGCTTGTCCACGTCAAGAGATGTTTCTTCCACGCTCCCGCGCGTGGAAATCTTCCAGCGTTTTGTTTTTCAATCATTTATAATTTTATTAGTTTTTTTTTTGCGCGAGAAGAAGAGATGAAGGGGACGGACGGACAACAAACGACGGACGACGGACCACGGAGGCGAGAGCGTAGATGCGCAGGATGCGCAGAGGAATAGAAAGAAGTTGAGTGATAATCGGTTGGCTCCATCTTTTGTTGAAAAAGGGCGCCTACTAACACCTACTAGGTACGTACCAGGTACTGGACTGCATGCGGTGTGTGTAACCACTGCGGCGGCCAGAGCAGGGAGAACAATGACACTAAGGGAGTGTCGCGGCGAATCAGCTTCTTCTAGTTGATGGTGATGCGCACGCCTCCATCCTTCTTTTGGCCCGCTGTCCCTCTTACATCACGCGGCAACTCCTACCCGTACATCCTTCAGCAACAGGGCGCGCGACAAGACAAAAGGGGGGACACCGTAATTTTCCGGCCGTTTTTTTTCTTTTAATTTTATAAATATATGCCCTGGTATTTAATTACATACTTCGAGTATATCAGAGGACCGATAAATGGCAGCGGCAAAAAAAACGGCATTCCGAGAAGTTCTCCAGCCAGCATAAACGTCACGCTTCCGCCGCGGTCGGTATCCATACACAATGGTTGTCCATCGGTGTGACGATGCTCGAGCGACAGGAAGAATATGCTACAGACGCAATACGGCAAGGGGGCAAGAACCACACGAGCACTTCGTCAAGTGTGTCACCTAAAAAAAATATAGATGACGGTTGACGCACGCGTGGCTGGAGGCTGGCTGTGACCCAACATTCGCGCCTCAAAATCACCAATCGCCGTTGCTATGACTAGTGTACAGCGCCAAGACTAGAAGCTCTCCGGAACCTCGCGCTCGCACTGACTGCACTGCATGACACGACGAGCAGCGTGCCACCCCGAAATAACAAACGGGCGAACGACAAGCAGCAGCATCAGCAGCACCAACAGCACCAGCGGCGGACACAACGACAGACAGACGACAGACGCGAAGCAGAAACTCTAATACAAGAAAAAAAACTCTAAGAACCATCGTTTTTGTTCGTACCCCAGCGTTGAGCACGAGCGCGTCCACCGTCCCGAACTCCCCCACCGCCCGGCTCGTGGCCTCCTTCTCCACGAAACCCAGGTCCCCGACGTCGAACGGCAGAACTCGCACCCCACCAGCTCCCTCCGCCCACGCCGACGGCCGGGCGTCCTCGCAGGCCTGACGCACCCTCTCCAGCGCGTCCTCTCGCCGGCCGCTGATTATGACGCCCCTCGCCCCCCCCGCGGCGGCGGCTATCGCAAGCTGTTCGCCCAACCCCGACGATGCGCCTGTTATCCAGACCACCTTGCCCGCCAGGTAGGAGCTGGTTGAACGCCTACATATAGGGGGTTTGAGGGAGGGAAGGAGGCGTAGCGGGAGGGGGTAGGGCGGGACGGGGGGGCGGCTGGGAGTGTTAATATTTGGTTGTATATGCATACGTGCCGAAATAATGTACCAGGTATGCTCTACGCGTCGTCGCTTGTTGTGCGTTTGCCCCCGCCTCCTGGTGTTTCTGCGCCACCACAGTCGTGTTGACGTGGTTTGTTGTTATGCGAGTATGAAACGCGTCGCCGGCGTCGCCGACGGGGCATGCAGTAGAGGTGGGACAACAGACAGCGTGCGACAGGAACGTCCGGTACCCCTCTCGCGCGCAGCACGGCCTAACCGTCCCTTTCGCTGGTGTTCATAACTCACAACGCTGCCCAAAGCACGTGCCAGTGTGTTGGCAAGCCCCATTGTTATTAGTGAGAGCCCGTACATACACAAGCAGTACACGTAGAAAGAGTTCATGAGAGAAGGAAAAGAGACCCATTCCTCCTCCTCTGTTCCGGCTCGTTTTGGTGGGACCGTACAGTAGTTGCATGACAGCTCAAACGACGATACCACTGCTGCTGGTGTTGTTCGTACTACTGCACGGCTGCTGCTGCTGCTGCTGCTGCTGCTGCATTATGAGAACGAGTACCGCTGCTGTACGTACTGTAGTGGTAGCGCAAACGCGCAAACCCGGGCGCACACCCAAAGCCAAAACACAAAACACCTGCGTACTGGTATACCAGGTACCAGGTATGTACTCTGTCTACAAAAACAGGGTGCGCTACCGAAACAAACATCAGTATCAACACACCAACAATCGACCTACCAACCCACAACCCACCTCCGGCGTGCGCCGCCGTGCTTGAGAACTCGCTCCCACCTCGACCTCGAATTCGAGTTCGTGTGAGACAACGTCAACGCGGGGAGTTTTCGAACCGTCAAAATACACCCCGCTCCCTGTACAAACGCGCCGACATCATCCGGAATCATCACAGCAGCAGTGCACGCGAACATAAAAACCTTCGCTGCTGCGCTCCCGAGGCGCGTGTGCGCTCTAGGGAAAAGAGAGGCGACGAGCGTCTCCCTGCCCCCGCTGCTACGAGACGTAGCCTGCATCCGTGGTATCGCGGGTGTCGACATATGTGTCATTATCCTGGCCGTACGCATGCTCCTGCGGCGGGAGCTGATGTTGTTCTCTGACCTTTTGGAGCGCCTGGCGAGCAGGAGCAGCAATGCGGGAGGGAGAGACAGCGCTAGAAGTGCCGTAAAGGTCCAGGGAACGCCATCGATGGCCATGCTGGTGGGGCACAGGGACAGCAGTCGCTGATTGAGTTCACAGCGTGTTTTGCTTTTAGAGTGAGCTGTCCCCCGTCCCCTACTGAGTGTAGTTTAGATCAAATATGGAACTCCATGACGGCGACCGCGCCGCCTTTTGAAGAAAAAAAGTTAAAAGGTTCGACAGCTCTACATCAACGGAACGCCGGACAGAGCTCTACCTCCGCAACGGTGAGCGAGCGAGTAAGATAGCCTGCAGGGATGCGCTGATGTCTAAGCTGCTGCAGCTACCGCGTTAGTATACATGAACAAGTTTAATGAAGGACTTGCGCACTGCTGTAACTCAAATTGTGCATCCACCTCCTCTGCCGTGATCCTACTGCCTCCGCGAACTCAAGAACTACTCTCCTACGAACAGTAGCAGCTGCAGTCTGCAGTCAGCGTGCCGCTGGCTCGAGCGCATATTTGTTTCTCCACACGGCACTAGATACATATGTATGTATGCACTTCAGACCGCTTGCTGGGCCGAGAGTGAGGAATAGCGAACCATGAAGTCGAGCCTTTCATGCTCGCAAAATATCAAAATATCGCAAGACGACGGACGGCCCTCCTCAATCGTGTCCTCTGTCCTCTGAGCTTCAACATTCAACACCACCAAAGAGCAGGACAAGTACGAGTCCATAACCAGGTATACACCTGCTCGTACTCGTACATACTATACCCTACGATGATCCTATGCCTATGATGTGGTGTGATCATCGCCTTCCACCCGAGGGCGGCTTTGGCAAGCACGGCAGTCGAGCAATCGCAGCACAGCAGTTACGTATAATATGTAGTCGAAGCAGCAGCAGTATCTCCAAGTTGCAACGAGGGAGAGCGAGCGAAAACGGTAACAGCTTGACGGCCAGAGCAGAGCAAACTCTGCGATGAAGCAGCGGCGCACCATTGGGCAGACTTGGGCGTCGTCTTCGTCTGCTGAAAATTGTTCATATCAGCTGGCACATGCTGCTGTATCATACCCAGTTGCACCGCATTACCAGTCAAAATCATACCCTGTTGCACCGCATTACCAGTCAGTACCAGCTGGTCAGTACAAGCAGCACCAGCAAAAATGCGTAGTCTCCTCCGTTAATTGTACGTGTGTTTTTCACTGCAGTCTTGCACAGATGCTCAGTACCTGTGGGAGTAAAGTATTTTCGAGAATAAATACGTCAGATACTTCGTGTACTCGCAGTATTTCGGGTTTATGTACTTCGGATACTGCGAGTGAGATGGGAAGAGACTTTGGTAGTCTCTCACGATATCAGACCGAAGGGGATGCACTCAGAGTTTATTTGGTTCGGAGTGGCCGAGGCAGTAGTTCAGGTCAAGGGGTAGACAGGAAAAATAAATTTGTCTTTTATTATCGCCACAGCAGGATGGAAGCAAATACCCAGACTGAGAGAGGGGCTGCGACAGCCTACTCTCACCGTCACTATAATTCTACGTCCGCTCCTACAGCAGTGGTAGATCTATCAGATACTATGCAAGAGTCGTGCACGCACGCGTTCTCCTACGTTAAACCACCCGCATTCTCCTATTAATAGCAGTTGTAGATCATCAACCTACAGGTCTACGTCTCAAGCACAGTAAAGACGGCAAATAACATCCTTCGTACTCGTACTCGTACTCGACTAGTCCCTGACTACTCAACTCTCTGTCCAATCATATACTCGTCTACTGTACTGGCCAGCTCTACCTCAGTATTGTTAGTCTAACAGCAGTCTTATCACGCTCTGTACGTTAGTTACTTTTACCGCAGTGGCTAGCAGTCAGTCTCTCAGCAGGATAGCCTGCTACCTGCCAACTAGGAGACTGACTCATCCCCTAGTCCCTACTTTGTAACGCCTCGAAATACTCCAGAAACCCAATATCACCTCAATAGCCCACCTTGCTTCACTGTCGTCATTTCTTAAGGCGTGCAGTGGAACAACTACTCGTACGTGATATTGCTCGTCAGCAATTCTACGGTTAACGTGCAAGTATACCGATTTGACTTAAAACTCCGGGAAAAAAAATCATCTGAAAAAAGAGACTGTAAAAAAAAATATCGTCATTTTTTTTTTTTTTGTGTACTCTAATTTCTCAGCAGTAAAACTTCGTATCAACCTCACTTGAATTCTGTACCGACTGTTATTCCAATACTGCAGTTGAAACCTTCCTCCCTGCCCAATATAGTATCAACCTCCCTTGGTTCCTGTACCGACTTGTTACGTCAATACTGCAATTGGATCCTTCCCCCCTGCCCAATATAGTATCAACCTCCCTTGTCTCCTGTACCGACTTGTTACGTCAATACTGCAGTTGGATCCTTCCCCCCTGCCCAATATGGTATCAACCCCCCCCCCACGTCTTATCTACTCCAGCGATGGCTTGAAGTTCTTGACGCTTCTGGTCCTCTGGTGCACGTGCCAGCACCAGTCTCCGGGCTCCTCTCCAACAGTTGTCAACGTCTCTTGTGATAGGTTCACGTTGTACTGCTTCCCCAAATCCAGCATTTTGATGGTGTGCGGAAGGCTCATGCTTTCCGCGTCCTCCGCTATCCCGACCACTCTCGCCAGCTGCCAACCTGTATGGGTCGTATTGAAATAAATGTACGAACCAACGATGTCAGGTGAATACAGTCTCGGCCTCTCTCGGGTGTCACAACATACGAAATATCCTGCAGGCACGTGTCTCTCGCCTTTTGCTCGAGCAATGGCTCTCTTAGCCTTTTCTACTCGGTACAGCCTATACTTCGCGTTTTCCCCTTTGACTTGTACAGGGTCTCCCGCCCAGTATCCCACTACGCGATTTCCATACTGCGTTAATTCCTCCTCATATTCCCATGTGGTTCTCTCTAACCCTTCCCAGTACGTATAATATTGTACCGCTATTTTTCCGCCTAGTCCTCTACGAGTAGTCAGTCGGTGCTTGGTTAACGTACGGGGCGTCACACGATGAGTGTCTAATTCTACTGTCACGTCGTCTGTCGTCAGGTGAAACGGGGGTGAAATATCTTGAGTATTTGTTCAGCACGTAGTTGCTCATTGACCATGGCAAGAAAAAATCGGTGCAGTCGCTCCCTCGTGCGGATCATAACATTTCTTGCGCCGGTGTACCGACACCCTTGCATCCCGCGACCTGGTTCATCTGTTAGTATCTCCAACAACAGTAAGTTTGGTCCCACCTCTCTACCATCACCCGTCTTTCCTGGCCCTACACATAACACATCGTATGGTCCGGTCCAACAATGGGCAATTTTACTAATTAATGCGAACGATTTTTTGGCCGCGACGTGCGAAAGAAGTATTAATAGTTATCGACCACGAGATAGTTGACCAGGCTCGACATAACACCAACACAACCACTCTTCGTAGTAGACCTACGAGCACACAGGGCCCGAGTAGTGCATGAGCGATGATTAAAAGTAGTACACGGGCTATGGCCAGATTTGATACAGGCCTTTTGATCCAGGGACCAAACATCCCTTTTTCCTCTGATCACAGCGTAGCATATTTACAGTAGTACACTCCACCTCTGAGCTGGGAACAGCGGTAGAAAGTGTACAAGAAGCATGTGATGACATCAACACGGCAGACTGGACCCGAGGTTGGGAGAAAGTTTTGGAGCGCTACATCCTCCGCTCGGTTCGCGCTGCATCTCCGCAGGCACCGAGGATGAAGACGCTGGTGGCGAGTGCTTTTAAACACGGAAAACACTCCTCGACGAGGGCAAACGAGGCCAGGAAGTTCTTGATTCGATTTTACGTATCCTATGCGCGCA
Source organism: Saccharina japonica (assembly GCA_008828725.1). Lineage (NCBI taxonomy): Eukaryota > Phaeophyceae > Laminariales > Laminariaceae > Saccharina > Saccharina japonica. Next base: position 1,425,667 of record MEHQ01000140.1, on the reverse strand, counting down.
GGCACCGAGGATGAAGACGCTGGTGGCGAGTGCTTTTAAACACGGAAAACACTCCTCGACGAGGGCAAACGAGGCCAGGAAGTTCTTGATTCGATTTTACGTATCTTTTAGGATACGTAAAATCGAATCAAGAACTTCCTGGCCTCGTTTGCCCTCGTCGAGAAGTGTTTTCCGTGTTTAAAAGCACTCGCCACCAGCGTCTTCATCCTCGGTGCCTGCGGAGATGCAGCGCGAACCGAGCGGAGGATGTAGCGCTCCAAAACTTTCTCCCAACCTCGGGTCCAGTCTACCGTGTTGATGTCATCACATGCTTCTCGTACACTTTCTACTGCTGTTCCCAGCGCAGAAGTGAAGTGTACTAAATCTGCTACGCTGTGATCAGAGGAAAAAGGGATGTTCGGTCCCTGGATCAAAAGGCCTGTATCAAATCTGGCTATAGCCCGTTTAATACTTTTAATCATCGCTCATGCACTACTCGGGCCCTGTGTGGTTGTAGGTCTACTACGAAGAGTGGTTGTGTTGGTGTTACGTCGAGCCTGGTCAACTATCTCGTGGTCGATAACTATTAATACTTCTTTCGCACACGTCTCATGGTCACTTTCATATTGTGGTTATTTTTCGCACCTGTCTCTTGGGCTCCGGCTGTCACGATCCCTGTTTCTTCTCTCGTAACCGCCGCCTCCGCCTCCGCCTCCGTTGCCTCCTCCCCCAAAACCACCGCCACCGCCGAAACCACCACCGTTACCCTCATTGCCACCGCCGTAACCGCCACCGTTACCACCGTTACCACCGCCGCCGCCGCCGCCGAAACCACCACCGCCACCACCGTTACCACCGCCGCCGCCGAAACCGCCACCGCCACTACTGTTACCACCGCCGCCGCCGCCGAAACCACCGCCACCGCCGTTACCACCGCCACCACCGTTACCGCCGCCGCCGCCGCTGAGATGGGAAGAGACTTTGGTAGTCTTTCACGATGTCAGACCGAAGGGGATGCCCTCAGAGTTTATTTCAAGGCTTATCACGGTATTTTGGCGGGACGGTAACGGCGGTAACGGCGGGACGGGACGGTTAAACCGTCGTTAAACTGTTCCCGTCGTCCCGTCAAATCCCGTCCCGCCGACAAATCTCCAACCGTTGAACTTTACCGTCCCTTCCCGTCATCGAAATCTGCCCCGTTGAACTTTACCGTCCCGTCCCGTCAAGAAAATCGCTCCCGTTGAAAATTACCGTCCCGTCCCGTCCAGATAATGTAATTTACCGTCCCGTCCCGTCATGCACCGTTGTCTTTACCGTCCCGTCCCGCCGACAAAACTTGTCTCTCCCGCCAAGATTCACACCTGCCCGTTGTCTCTTCCCGTCATTCCCACCAAGAATCTACGAATTTACTAAAAAAAAAAAATCACATTGGTATGTACATTAAAATTAAATTAAAATTATACGAATTTACGAATTTACGAAATAACGAATACCTGGCATGAAACACCAAAATATCAAAATATGAAATTAAATTAAATATATTTGTTATTATGGGGATATGAATTTCCCGCCAAATCTTATTATACGAATTGGGATACGAATTTCAAGATGAATTTCTATTCACGTACCGGTACGTATGTACGATTCGTACGAGTGTTTCTTTTCGTTGTTCCTCTGGAGCAACAACTGTTTTGATCCAATAATTATCCAGTGCCGCACCACTACTTCTATACGTGGTGTAGTAGATTGCAATTAATTGGTACCAGGTATATAGAATATAAACAACTAACATTTGGCACAAGAGAACTCGGTCCCATGGTACGTCCCTCCCGTCCTGTCGTGAATTTTTTTTTTACCGTCCCTACCCGTTGTGAAAAATATTTACCGTTCCGTCCCGTCGTGAAAAATTATATTTACCGTCCCGTCCCGTCGTAAAAAATTATATTTACCGTCCCGTCCCGTCGTAAAAAATTATATTTACCGTCCCGTCCCGTCGTGGAAAAAAAATCCGTTGAATTTTACCGTCCCGTCCCGTCGTGAAAATCTACCCCGTTGAAATTACCGTCCCGTCCCGTTGAGAAATTGTGCACCAACCGTCCCGTCCCGTCCCGTCTCAAAAGCCTGTTTGGTCGTCATTTTACCGTCCCGTCCCGTCTTCATTTTTTTCCCGCCAAACAAGTAAAAACAGTACCGTCCCGTCCCGTCTTGATTATCGAGTACCGTGATAAGCCTTGGTTATTTTGGTTCGGAGTGGCAGAGGCAGTAGTTCAGGTCAAGGAGCGAGAAGAAGAAGAAAATCTGTCTTTCATTATCGCACAGCAGGATGAAAGCAAATACCCAGACTGAGAGAGGGGCTGTGACAGCCTACTCTCATCGTCACTATAATTCTACGTCCGCTCCTACAGTAGATTTATCAGATACTCTGCAAGAGTCGTGCACGCACGCGTTCTCCTACGTTAAACTACCCGCATTCTCCTAGCAGTTGTAGATCATCAACCTACAGGTCTACGTCTCAAGCACCGCAAACACAGCAAGGAACGTCCTTCGTACTCGTACTCGTACTCGACTAGTCCTCTGACTACTCAACTCTCTGTCCAATCATATACTCGTCTACTGTACTGGCCAGCTCTACCTCAGTATTGTTAGTCTAACAGCAGTCTTATCACGCTCTGTACGTTAGTTACTCTTACCGCAGTGGCTAGCAGTCAGTCTCTCAGCAGGATAGCCTGCTACCTGCCAACTAGGAGACTGACTCATCCCCTAGTCCCTACTTTGTAACGCCTCGAAATACTCCAGAAACCCAATATCACCTCACGAGTGTCCGGAGTTCGATACTGCGGGTACTTGTTGTACTCGGGGTTCTGTACAGATGGCACTCCAGTTCTCGCAGTATTTGGGCCTTCTGTACTGCTCATACTCCCAGTACTCGCAGAAACTAGGCCGCCAGTACCTGGCCAGTATCTTGATTATCTCAGTACTGGGAGTACGAAACGTACTCGATACTCCCGAGCATACTCGGAGTATGAAGTATACTGGGAGCATCTGTGCACATCTTGTTTATGAAGGCCTAATGCAGCCAATCCGAGGGAAATGTACAGCAGCAGCAGCATAATGCACCAGTAGATCATTGACACTCCATGTACCATGTACCGCAGTTTCATCCACATGATAGAGCCACTCATCGACTGACGCTTCCGGTTGTCTGGAGTTCACTGGTTGATATATTGGCGAACGTAACATCGGACAGAAATGTTGGATGGAACCAATATCAAGAGTGGTTCCAGAAATTCGACAAGGGTATGTATACCTGGTGCCTGGTGTCAGTTACAGCAGTATGTAGCAGAGGGCCGCGATTGGTCACTCCCGTAAAAGAAAGCATTTGTAAAAAAAATACATTGAGAGAACACGGAACACAGCACAGCAGTAGTTGTTGTTGTTGTTGTTGTTTTCTTCACATTAAACTCGTTTCAGTTGCTAATCCCTATAGTCTACTCTAGCAAGATCACAGCCCGTGGTCACAAAAGTGCTAGAGCCATCAGATAATCCTAAAGAACACGCACACTTAGCAGGGAAAGGATACACAAGCCCGAAGAGGTACACCTAAAATCCCTACAGCATGTTATGCGTGTCCAAAACTGAACTACACGCCCGCAATCTCCATTCGACTACAGCAGCATCGCCCCCCCCCCCCCCCTCCCACTCTTTACCAATGAATTTGCCGACTACAGCGTAACTACTGTCTGAAGTGCTGTCTGTACAAAAACACACGGTAAACGTGGGAACAAGATGGAGCACGCAGCTGCTGTCTGAAGTGCTGCCAGAATGATAGTCCGCGGGCACACAGTGAAAAAGAACAGCCAACCAAAGCCATCACGTCAATTGACAATTACCCGAATCTATCCTGAACGTCTGTGTTAGGCACAGCATTATAAACATCGAGACTGATTAGGAATCGTTCCACATTGAAGGGGTCTTCCACGATGCAGGCACACAATGAAGGCACCCGGGGTATCTGCGCCATCTCTGCGGCGTCTCTCTACAAAACCAGTGACGTCATCCGCACAGACCCAATATCAACATTCAGGGGGGGGGTAGTACAAACCATAAATATGGTTTCTGATTACCGGTAATACCAGGGACCTGGTACTTTGTATGGTATTCATCGTACCGTTACGTATTATTACCATCATGACCAGGGACCTGGTACTTTGTATGGTATTCATCGTACCGTTACGTATTATTACCATCATGAGTACACACCCTATTTAAGAGAGGTGTGGTACAGGCCGAGAACAACTCTCTTATTCATAACTAGCCTTATCTCTTTTTGTCCACAATGGGAAATATATAGGTTTAGTGTAGGCGGGTTCAGCCGATTTGGCCTCTCTCAACTGTACTATTCTCTTGTATAGGGCACCCTCTCTTGAGTCGAGGCACCCGTGTACCCAAGTACTGGTACATTAGTAGGATGGGGGATGGGGAGCTTAAATTATTAATAGTAGCGGGGGGGAAACGGACCGTCCCACATCCCACCCTTTCCAGCCGGGTATTGGTTCAGAAGAGCATATATATAGCGTATCAATTCATTGGGTTTGCGAGATTTTCCTTTCCGAGGTACGAGTATTTACTTACTAGAATGATAAACTCAGCCGCGCCGAACTATAATATGACTCTTCAGATACATCGGACAGGCGAAATATACGACGATCTGTTAATGGACATAATCTACAGTAAATTATGTATTTGCCGTTGTGAGTTGTGAGATATGCCGTTGCAAGTGCCGCACCATACGGATAGATCCCACCATAAGTGTAGATCCCACCAGCTGTGTCATACAGATCATACTTATCATATACATCATACAGATCATACAGATCTTACCTATCATACAGACCATACAAATCATACATACCATACAGACCATACAGATCATACAGACCATACAGATCATACAGATCATACAGATCATACATATCCCACCCGGTAAACATGAACTACAGTAGATCGTGCAAATCGTATACACAAGGGAGCTGTGTGCCCCAAAATATCTAGATCATTATCTAGATAATGAAATGGGGACCTATCTGATGTGTAAAACCTTTGGGGTGGAGATTGCAGTCGTTGCTGGGACGGTACTTTCGTTCGTTAAAGTGGAGGCGAAGCAATACGTATGATACCTCGGGAACCTCAGCATTATTTCTTCTGCCTTTCTTCGGTATTTCGTGGGTTTTGTTAATACTTACCAGGGATGTTACTAATACGTAGTATACGGGTAAAAAAAGTGGGAAATTGGCCGAAAGGGCGAAGGGCGCCCGCGAACGGCAAACGAAAATCTTGAAAGGCGTTTATAAAGGGGATGGAACACTACCATCCCCTTGTAGAGAAAATAGGTTTTCCAGTATATAAGGAGGCATTCCCCCATCGGGGCGTGGATTTGCACACGTGAGCGTGCGTGTATATGAACGCGTGGCATGCATCGCTGAGAATGACCCGGTACATAATTACCGGGTAGCTTTTTTTGTTACCCACGTATTTATGGAGCCTTTCCCAAAACCTGTCCTCCACATATTTATAAACTTAAATCATGAGACCGTACGTACAAGGTCGTATATACGTACCTCTTGGTACTTGGTACCTGGTATTAAATAAAATTATTATAAATACGTCAGCTGTGAGTTCAACCGATTGAATAGTAGATACTCAACTTTGCGAGCTGCGTAGAATGTTTGTTCTACCAGGTATGTGTTATTTGTAGTGTTCGTGTGGGATTCGTGGTACCTGGTATTATACATATCGTATATCAGGGTGTGCGCTGTTTTACGAGCGACATTTTTTGTATTTTTGTATTTTTGTATTTTTGTATTTTTCTAACACGGTAACGCATACGTACATATATAGCCGGCGGCGGTTATATGCTTGGTGTATCACACCGTAATGTCGAGAAGAAAGGGTGGAAATTCAACTCGAACGTCATTACGATTGGTCCCAGAGAGACTTAAACTCACCCCATCAGTTCGTTCGATCTCCCTCCGGCTTCCGCTCTCCTCTTTGCCCCTTGCGTTCTGTCCCCCCCCCGCTCTCGTGACGCCTGCACCTTCTTCACTCCACAGCAGAAAAATAAGCCGCCGACACAAAGCCACGAAACAGATAATAAAACCGTGTCTTAAGAGGCGAACCAAAAAAAAAAAAAAAGCATTTCAGTTCTTTTTTAGAGCTACAGTAGTTCTCGGGGGGGAGTCGTCGCGGAGGAACCGAGCGCGAAGGTAGTTTTTTGGGGGGGGGGCAAGGGGCGGGGATTTGGCTGCGTTGTTGCTTGAGGGGGAGGCGAGCAGAAGGGAGCGGACGACTAATCAAAAGCGGCATCGCTTGCGGCTATATACGAGCTGCTCTCTTTGACGCCGCACGGCAGCAGGAGGGAGTTAAGAGATAAGGAGGGATGGCGATCCACGACAGGACTCAGACTATCAAGAGCGTCCTCATCAACCTGTGGTCGATCGTGAGAGATTTAACTTTTGTGATGGATGAATCGAGTGCGCTTCCCGTTTTAGAAGTTGCGCTAAAAAAAAAATGTTTCCCGGGAAAGTTGACTTGGAATTACTAGAGTTTTACGGGGGAACGTGTTTACCCCTTCAAAACTGGTCCCACGTATTTGGGTAAACCTACTTGGAATTATTGTGATTTTTTTTTTTCAGTTCTGAATGGGTTAATCAGGATCAAAATATGCTTATAAAAAAAATACTGGAATATACATATATATATATCATAGGTTTTTGTGTTATGTGATAGTCCTGATTTTGCTGTGGTCCTCCCCAGTAAAAAGATTATCCCTGCACCCACAACTTTGGGGACAATCTTATCAACACTCTAACTTAAGACGGGGATTTTTTTCCTCCGGATTTTTTCAGCGGTACTCGTGTAATCATATTTATCGTAAATGGGGGAAAACAAAAACGCCGCGTACGGTGGTCGAAAATAGTTTTTTTTTTTGAGGAGGCGTTTTTCGCTTGTGTTTTTTTTTTTTAACTATTCGGACGGAAGGACACAGCTGGTTGATTGATTTTGTCGGGTTTAGCTTCGGGTTTTGCTATTTTGCAAGCACGCGCGCGCGAGAGCTGATGCGTCGTTTACACAATTTTGTTTATGCGGAATTTTTAGTACAATGCGGATGGACGGTTTGCGCACGTACAATGCGACCGTTGAGAGTACAGCGCGACCGTTGAGAGACGGGGGGGAGGAGGAGGGGGGTGGAGAGAACGCAGTACCTGGCACGCAGTTACTTACACCAAAAAAATCACGCGACACAGCCGCGTCTGGTCTGTGATAGGCGTGCATCGTGCCCATGGTTATAATGAAATCGGCGCCATCTCACTCTTCGTCTAGGAGGCGAGGGGGGGAGGGGGGCAGGGGCAGCGGCAATGCCTTGTGCCGTGGAATTCTCCGTTTGCACCTGCCTGCGAGACCCGAGGTTCAAAAAAGAAGAAAAAGTATGGTCTTGATGATGAGTTTCGACGAAATCCTCGATCTCACAGCGAGTTTTTTTTTTCTTTCATTTTTTAATATACAATGTAGTGAACTTGATTGTTTTGCCCCCCTTTAGTCTATTGATAGTAGAAGTGTATAGCTTGACGATCACAGCGGGTGGGCATGTGTATATGCCTATGGTTGTAGCCAACGTATGCATACACGTCAACGTATGTATATATACCTACGAGCAGGGCACCCATTGTTTGTGCACGACTCTCTCTCTCTCTCAAGGTACTCGTATATACTGGTATAAGCAGTAGGTCCTGGG
>MEHQ01000140.1:1367806-1383909 GCA_008828725.1 Saccharina japonica | reverse complement strand
GAGGGAGAGGGAGAGGGAGAGGGAGGAGGGAGAGGGAGAGGGAGAGGGAGAGGGAGAGGGAGAGGGAGAGATAGAGAGCGAGAGAGAGGGTGAGAGAGAGAGAGAGAGGGAGCGCAAGCGTTCGAAACAAACAACAACAACAACAACAACAACAACAGCAGTAAAAAATGTATATATATATACATACCCAAGTATGTCAGCTGTGATTTTTCGACCAAATTGCCGTGTGTATTGGTTGGTTGGTCGGGCGGCGGCGGCGGCGGTAAAGATAACCACGCGCGCGCACGCGCGTGCCGTGACCACAACGACGACGAAACGAGGGCAGCGGCAGAGGGCAACGCCCAAAAGCCAACGAAGTGGTCAGCCGCACAATTAATTCATACAACAACTAATCGCAGTAGTTCTTAAAGCAGTATTATATACTCAAGCTGTGTGATAAGTGCAGCAGTAGTTATATACGTGAAAATCATTATGCACCTGGTAGCAGAGGTCCACCAGCAGCGAGCCCTGGTAGGTCAGGCCTCTCTCTCGGCACTCCCTGGGCGTAAGCCGCGACGACGCCGACTCCTCGTTCTTCTTCCCCGGGTACCCCACCGAAACGCCTTCCACCCACATCTTCAGAATGGGCCCGTCCTGCCCCCCCACCTGTCAGTTTCGTGTATGTTGTTTGAGTTTTGTTTGTTTTTTTCACGCACATCATAAAACATTGAAGTGATTTTGGTACATGCAAAACCCGACAACTATGATGTTGGTACGTACTGGTATCGACAATAATGTGATAGTGATAACATTATTTTTGATATTTTATCGATGTCCCGATGTTTATATTTATATTTATTGCGAAAATGGCTAACTACGGTATTTGATATTCAACTGGTTTTGATACAGATAATCATGATCTGGTATTGACATCCGTGATCTGGTATTGATATGCTGGCACGGATGTCAGGGGTGCTTTTACGTGCGTTTAGCGGTTCCTGTTTTTGTTTGGGGGGAAGAGAGCCAAACACTTCCGTGGGCTGGCTTGGTACATACCTGAAGTTTACTTACTATAGTTAATACTGGTAGTGTACAAGCTGAGGAATATCTGCAAAGTAGACAAACACCCGGCGTTGCACTCCCTAAGCAACGCGGCGCGCTGAGGCACCGCGCGACAACGCGGAACAAGCCGAGATATCCACAAAACTAGTGAACCTACAGCAAGCGACTATAGCAGAGACCAGTGCACTGTTATTATGATAGCTGTCTGAGTGGGCGGGCCCCCATTTTGCTTTAAATGCGTTATTCGTGAATAAGTGCGAATGCGAGTTTCTAATTTGCTTGGCGCAAAAAAACTGCGACTCCTTTCGAGCCGGCTTCGAGCTGGCTGAAGCCGGATGTTACTCGGTTTTAAAGTGATGAACGACCGCCGAACGCTACGATAAAACATTGATAATTTTCTTGGAACCTTCCAGACAAACACAGACACACAAGTTGACCACAGCTACAAAGATTTCGCTGCGCGGTCTTAGCAACAGCAATACGACCAGTACTCTGCGCGGTCTTAGCAACAGCAATACGACCAGTAGTCTTCTTCTGATTCCTTGATTGTGGATATATACCATGTCCCCGGGACTAACACGCCTACTCATATAGACCGTTGCGTGGTAAAAATATGCAGGGGTGCTGTCGGCACCATAAGGCTGTGTCCTTCACACCTAACGATGTACTAGGTACGTATGTATATAGCCTGCCATGTTTGACCAGTACATAATAGGGCCGATGTTAATGTAGCTGAAGTGTTTCCGAAAATATATATATTCCGGTTCCCGAAGCACTTCCCGCCATATAACATCAACATCAGCGCTATATACCTGCCAGACGCGCCCGACTATATACATACATCGTTGAGAGTGAAGGACACAGCCCTCGGTGCGGGCAGCACCCCCGCATAGGATGCGGCGGGTGGAGAGCAGGGACAGTGTAATAAGGATTAAGACGACCGAGACAGACACGCACCGCGGCGCTATATACTCGGCCTCACGACAGAACCTAGGAATCTTACGTTTACATGGTTACCTTTCTTTATTCAGGAGTCCGACCGTGTGCCCTCGAGAGGATGCGATCCCCCACATTGCTCGCGCCGCAACAACAAAAAAAAACAAAACAAAACAAAAAAACTGAAATGAATTCGTACGGTGGACACCTCCAAATGGTGCATGCAACGACAGAAAAAGCAGTAGTCGACCGTGTGATGAGTTACGTACATATACAGGATATGGCACGCCGCAACATCCATTACAACGGCGCTGGCCGGTGGCGAGGTCGACCCAGGCCAGTTAACGTCGAAGCTGCACGTGCTTATTGCGCACCGCCGCCGCCGCCGCTGTACGAGGCCCTTTGTATGGGTATTAGCCATAAACAGGTATGCCAGAGGGGTGTACCTCGCCAGTTGGCACCTTATCGGTACTTTGTAATCCTACGAAATACTCTCGTTTGATTTGTGTACAGCTGTATATACCAGGTATGTATATGCTGCCGGTATATTTTTTTTTTATTTATTTCTGTTTTCCGACTTTTTGTTGCATTTCTTTGTTGCATTTTTGTTTTTGTGTTTTTGTATTTTGTATTTTGCTTGGTTTTTGTTTTCATTTTCACTTCTTCCCTTTCTTCTTGTGGCTTTGTAAGTAAGCGCCCGCTGCGTTGCGACGTCGCCAAAGAGCGTCTATAGAAGAATGTGAGACATCACATGAACGGGTTGACTGGACATGACATGGAATGACATGACATGGAATGGCATGACACGGCATGACATGACACACAAGACCACACGGACGACACAAGACCACACGAAAAGACACATGGCACTACTGTTGCATGGTACGACAGGCATGCCAAGTGGAGGTTTCGTGCCACTATTAATAGTTGGCTTTTAGCTGTGCACATATCGTGGCTGTGCTGGGGTGGGTGGGGTGCGTGGGTGGGTGGGTGGGTGGGTGGGTGGGTGAGTAGGTGAAATGCGTGAGTGTGTGGGTTAGCGTGGGTGGGTACGGTTAGGGTAGGTGGGTAGGTGGGTGAGGTGGGCTTTGTTCGTCTCCCATCACCTCCATCGCCTGAGGCGGCATCGACTTGACGGCCTCCGCCAGTCCATCCTCCAGGAAAAAGTTGTAGGACTCGATGTGCGGCGCCACGAGGTTCTAGTTGGCACCCGTCAGGGGGCGTACAAGAACACACACAAAAAAGAGGTGACAGAGGGTACGACAAAGGCGTTGGACAGCCGGCAGGGGGGGAGGGGGGCAGGGCGGGGGGTCGAGAATCGAGTAGGTTAGAGGTTTGGATGTGTGCTGCCGGATTTTGCGGCAATCTTTCGAGAGCAGATGAATACTTTGCTCCCGGTGCGTACGGCGACTACGTACCTGGTAACTGGGACTACTGTAGTAGCAAATGAACACCTACCTTGAGCACGTGTGATGTCAGGCCGATGGGGCTGCATTCCTCGTATGAGATGTGACCATTGCCCTCGAACCGGTCGATGCTATTTTATCCTGAACGTTTGTGGTCATTTTCTTGTCTTTCGCATGAAATGCACCAGCAGCAGTAGCCAGCAGTAACAAGAGTAGCCCGTACAAATATGTTACGTGCTGCTGCTGCTGTTCCACTCCTGAAGTTACACCAAGTATAATACAAGCATACGAGTACTGACTACAGCTATTCGTAGCAGAGGATAGGAAAGAGGATAGAATACCACCATGCTACTGATGCAGAACTGTTGTCGTTACGTCTCCTACCCTGTTGTATACAGTGCCTGGTCATGGTACGAGTACAGCAGACCTTGAGTACTGCCGGTACCTGGTAAGATACTGCTTACCAGAACAAGAGCAAGACTTCCAGCTATCTTAGCTTCGGGTGGGATACCACATACCACGCTGCTACGCGTATTGCTGTTGTACTCTGTTGTCGTTACATCCCACCAGGTACCAATATCAGGTACGCGTAGCAAGCACCAGGTACCGGGTAAATATGCCAGGAAGTCTACCAGAGAACGCCTATGATATGGACCGCACGAGCAGGACCAGGTACATACCGGTGAAGTAGACTGGTGTTTGTATCATACCAGGTAGCGTGAAGAAAGACGGGAGCTTTGCCATCACAAATCACAACCAAGGCGAAACAACCCACACTGCAGCCACGACACAGCAGTAGGGACAGTGCCAGCAACGCCAACGCCATCACCAAGGCGCGGTCTCGTTGAGGGGATGAAATGTGGTGGCCGGCCGAGCTCCATACATGAACCAACCGCTCCCACCCACTGCGCTGCACTGCTGCTGCTGCTGCCCATAACATCTCATACTCTACTGCTATTTATGTACGTACTGCAGCTGTACATCTTGCCTCATATTGTGACAGTCCCGCCAGAGAGTTTCTGGTTCACGTCGTTGCAAGCCGAATCAACGAACGAACTACCGCCAGAAACAGCCTACGCCCTGCCCACGAGGCCTAACACCAGTCCTACATCAACTGAAGGCGTAGTTGACGCTGTTGGGGTGGCACTCACTCGTCGTTTCTCGGCAGTGGTCTTGCCAGGGATGCTGTTCAGGGTGAACGAAGGGCCTGTGACAGGCTGGCGACTGGATGCCTTGCTCGCACGCTTAGGAGCGCCATCAGCTCGAGCCCTGGAGATATTCGAGCCTCCACCGGGCGGCATCGGTTTGCGAGGTCTACGCGCGTGCCAGGCTCTGTTGGCCTAAGCACTGTGCGGCGACGGCGATGAGATCCAAGTACACGAAGCAACTGCTAGTTTTTGCAAGATGGCGATCGAAAAAACTGTTGCTGGTTTGGGTACCTCGCCAGAGGGGTTTCCGCTGTTGTAGGCTTTCTGTATGTGGGGACATTTGACGAGATTGCTACACACAGGCTGGGCAAGCGCGACAAGCACGCCTGCGTGACTCAGCGCAGTGGGCAGCGAGTGGCGCTTCGGGAAGCAAGGAATGTTGACGTCGAAGCTGCACAGGAGCATTGCTTCTCTGGAGACGTTCGATTGCAGGGCCATCAAGGTGGGCGAGGGCAGCCTGTTGATAGCTTTCCGCATGTTCCGCGTTTTTTTTGTCTTTGCTTTTTTGAACATTTTCCCCGACTGTTTGCACGCACAAGCGAGCGCACACTCAAGTCGATCACACGCCTGTCTGCCTCTCCGCGGGTAGCACAGCTGCAACTCGCCGCGTTGAGCATTCATTGCAAAGAACCAGTCTCATTGATGTGAGCGTCCGTAAATGCCGGCTGCTCTGCTGCATTTGGAGCATATGATACCTAGCATACGCGGGCGCAAAAGCCCAAACGACGAGCCACGATTTCACAGCGGTTGTTGCTACCAAGGGTACCCGTGACCTGGTATTTGTGTTCATTTGAGGAACATCACGGAGCTCTCCCATTCACCACTCTAAACTCTAAACGATGGGAGGGTGTGTGTGTGTGCAAAGCAGCAGCAAATAGCACACGGTTCAGCGACCAACGGCTAGCCTTTCGCACGGCCTCCTTCCGCCCGCCGCCGACACATTGCGGCCAAGACAAAGAGTCAAAAGCTAAGACAAACCATTTACAGCGACGTAGGTAACTAACTATCTGTACGTACGTAAGATAATAAACCTGGCAGAACATGCTGCAGTAAAGCTAGAAACCCAGTACCGCCGCCATATTACGTACCGACGTAATTCAGCGGAAGCGTTATTATTAAATACTGGTATGACTTTACACCCCCATCCTTTATTTATATACGGAAGCACATCAGTAGTATTATGTAGAAATACAGCATCCCAAATACAACAGCAGCAGTGCACAACAGTTTAGTAGTCAAGTACAACATAGAACATGCTTCGGCAATCTCGAAACCCAGCACAGAGTAGTTGCGATAATTCCAGCGGAAGCATTTAACAAAGTTATAGACACTCCCCCCCCCCCCCCCCCAACCTCCCCCTCACAATCACCCCCCCCTGCCCCCGTCTCACCCCCTCCCCCCATACGCCCCCCACCTTCATCCAACGAACGCCACTCCTCGGCCTTTCAGGCAGCTGGACACCCGGCTCAGCTTTACTTTCCTCCCCGGCCTGTCCTGGCCGGGGCAACAGCTAGCCTCCACCTCGGCGCCGGTATACGGCGGCGGTGGCGGCGGCGGCGGCCTCGGCCGAGTCGACCCCGCCAAGCGGCGCAACCTCGCGGGCCTGCCCCCCCCCCCGGGGGAGAACACCCCGGGGGGGGGGGGGGGGGGGGGGGGGGGGGGGGGGGGGGGGGGGGGGGGGGGGGGGGGGGGGGGCAGGGTCGGCGGGATCGGTAACACCTGGAGCGTCGTCGGGGACCCAAGGAGGCTCATCTGTGGCACTACTATCAGGAGGAGGAGGAGGAGGATCGGGTGTGTCATCGGCGGCGGCACCATCATCAGAAGCGCCGGGAGCAGCATCGTCCGCGGCAGCAGCAGCAGCAGCAGTGGCACCGCCTCCAATAATGGGGTCCTCTTCTTCCTTGCTGTCGTCCCCTGACAGGCCGGGCGTGGTGGTCGGGGGGAAGGTCGGGGCGGGCGGCACCCTTTCCGGCATAATGGGCGGGGTCGGAATCGGCGGAGGCGGTGGAGGCGGTGGCGGCAGGTCGGGGATGGAGGACGGGAACTACTCGTCCACGGACGATGAAGCGGGTGCCGGCGCGATCGGACTGGGCGTAGCGCCGCGCGGTGAGTTGTGTGTTTCGAAAGAGGGGGACGGAATCATGCCACGGTATACAAAGATGCATCGTGATTTTTTTTAGGGTGGTCAGACGCATGCTACGATAGCCTGCACGCAGGTGCACCATGTGTTTTTCTGAGCACCTCACTTAAGGAGCGTCATACCTCACCGAAAAAAAAAAATGATTTTGGAGGAAAGTAAAAAGTGATGCCGGATAAGAAATCTCATGACCGAAGCATACTCTTGAAACAGTATTCGTCACAAAAAATGAAAAAGTCCGACAAATTTGGGTTAAGGAGCCCGATCGTTCAGAAAACGATTCAGGCCAAAAAACTGCTACGTACCTCTACCGTAGAACGCGTCGTCACTTGAGGAGCTCTCCCTACTAATAGTAAGTCACCCGAAAACTCTTTTTGGAGGAAATGAAAAGCTATGATACCCGATGAACAATTTCACGAATAAAACGAAAAATAGTTTTACGTATAAAACGAAAAATTTCGACGATTTTGGGTTAAGGCACCCTCCCCGTCACCCGCAAATCATTTACGCCAAAATAAGGTATACCTCCATCGTAGCACGCGTCGAGGGGGGCGGGTTGGGAGGACGGGGTGGAGGAGGGGAGCCCCCCCACACACACACCCCTGGAACCCCCTCCCCCCCCGCCTCTTCCCATGTGCAGGATAAGCACGCCCTGGCGAAGGTGGCGACCCACCCGTGGGGCGGCAAGGGCGAAGGCACGATGAACTCCCCCTCCCTCATCGGCACCCACGCGCTCTCTCTCGTCAGCCCGGCTTCCTCGTCCTCAGGCACCGCCGCCGCCACCCCTGCTCCCGCCGCCACCGCCACCGCCACCGCCACCTCTACCAACTCCGCTACCGCTACCGCTACCGCTAATTCTACCGCGTTTCCTGTGTCGTCTGGTGGGTCTGCCGTTACCGGCTCTCCGCTCGATGACGGGTCGGACGGGAAGGCTCGGAGCCCCGCGCTGTCTGTTTCTAGTGGGAGTTGTGGTGGTGGCGGGGGGTTGTTCCGTGGGTGGGGTTTTTTCCGTGGAGTCCGGTGGGGGGTCGCGCGTCGGGCCTTGTACGTAGGGCGGCATTGCGTTGGTTTTGTAGTCCGACAGTGGATCGTCATTCCCTAACCTACCTGGTACTGCTGTACAGTACAAGCATACATGTAGCAATCCGCGTTGTCTTGTGTGACTAATGCTGTGTATTATTTCATTTCATATATATATATATTTTTACCCCTGTGAAGAAGCCCCTGAAAACGGGTTTTAGTTTGGTGGTGCTTTTTTGTGTGCTTTTGATGAAAAACGTCAAATCCGGTTTTTGTTGAAGGGTTGTCATTTACAGGTGGTGTTTTTTTCTTGTGTGGTTTTGACGACAACGTCACTTCCGGTTTTTGTTGAAGGGTTATAATTTAGTGGTGTTTTTTTTTTTGTGTGCTTTTGACGAAAACGCCACGTCCGGTTTTTTGTTGTTGAATTGCTCGCTCTGTTTTTTTGGTTGATTGCTTGTTTTTTTGGTCGGTTCGTGCAGCCTTGTCGGGGCCAACGAGTTTCTCTCTTGTTGTTCTTGTTGTTCTTGTTGTTGGTGGTGGTGGTTTTGGGGTGGTGGCGGGGGTGTTGGTGTCGGTGCTGGTGTTGGTGTTGGTGTTGCTGCTGCGCTGAACGCGATAAAACCATAAAACGAAATATCGTGTATAAGGTAATCAACATCTGCCAGGCATAACCGATATAATCAGTGCTTCTGCTGTTACGGGGGACCATAGTAAATACTAGTAAATAGGGCCTACATACATACGGTAGACACAAAAACCTACCACTCTGTGCCGAATTATAAGCACTGTTTTGACTCAATACCAATCTAGAAAAGGTGCTTATATTTCGGGACAGAGTGGTATATATTTCCCTATTTTCACTAATAACAATAATTGGTCCCATTTACTATTGTATGGTCCTCCGTATTATTAATAGAACAAACAACCTACCAGTCTATACTGACGTATGAAGTGATTATGATACACCCTCCGTACTGTTATGTTGTGTGCTTGCTTCTATCAGACCCGGTCAGCTCAGGCCTGGGGTCTCCCGAGATGCTTCCCTCGGTGCTGGAGCAGGGGACGGTGGATGTCAATGCCCTGGAAGAGGCGGACAATACCTTCCTGCTGCAGCCGACCCCCCAGGGTGTCAGGAGCTACTGCATCATCCAGAGGACGAGGTCGGTGTGTGTGTGTGTTTTTTTGTTTTTCAGGGACGTTGCCGTTACTGCTGCTGTTGGTTTGGTGTGTTTTGGGTTTTTGTTTTTTTTTGTTTTGTTTTGCTGTTTGTTTTGTTTTGTTTTGTCTTGTTGTATGTTCTTGTTTGTTTTGTTTTGTTTTGTTTTGTTTTGTTTCTGTTTTGTGTTTGTTTTGTTTTGTGTTTGTTTTGTTTTGTTTTGTTTTGTTTTGTTTTGTTTTGTTTTGTTTTGTTTTGTTTGTTTTGGTTTGGTTTTGTTTTATTTTGTTTTGATTTGTTTTGTTTGTTCGGTTTGCATGGTTTGGCTGGCTTTGCGATGTTGTCCTTTTTTTTGTCGCTAGATTATCTTTCTCGCCCTCACTATCTCTCTCTCTCTCTCGCCCGGGGAGTGGGGAGGAGGGAAAACAGCGCCTCGAGAAGAGAGAGACGCCGGAAACACGGGATGAAGGGGGATGACGGTTTTTGCTCATCGCTGCTGATTGCGAGACTTTCGTGTTCCTGCATCAATCAATCAATCAAGCAATCAATCAATAAACCAACCAATGGGCCAATCAATCAACAATCAAAACCCCAAGTATGTTGCTGTTTTGATTTTTTTGTTCCTTGTTGGTATGGTCCCAACCCCCCTCACCATCCCTCCCCACCTCCCACCCCTTCTCTGGCCCCCTTTTATATATACCCGCTGCGCACCCATCCCCAACCTATCCCATCTCACCCCAATCCCCGTTACCACTACCGCCTCCGCCGCCATATTCCAGGTCAACCATCCGCACTTACTTCAGGCTGTTCTTGCAGGAGCAGCGGCCCCTCGCCGACTCCACCCCTCCCCACACAGGCAGTGGGTCTGCAGGAGGGTTCGGCGGGACGAACTCAGCCGACGGTGGCGGCACTAGTTCAGGCGGAGGCGGGAGCGGTGCAGGGAGTGGGGGCGGGGCATGAAGTGCTATGTTGGACGGGGAAATATCGAAGTACGTTGATATCCTACAGGGAGTTGCCCAGGGATGTACGCTATCACCTAACCTATTCAAGGTATACATTAATGACATGATAGTAGCAGTAGAAGCAGCATCGCAGGGAGTCACGGTGGGGGAAGATACGGTGTCGGGATTGATGTTTGCTGATGATTTCGTTTGCATATCAGAAACACCCGAAGGACTGCAGAAACAAATAGAGAAGGCAATAGAGTACACCAGGAAGTGGAGAGTGACGGCGAACGTAAAAAAGTGCGCAGTAGTTGTATGTAACGAAGATAAGGAGAGTCCGGTAACTTGTAAGTGGAAGTGGGGAGAAGATGAATTACCGATCGTAGACCAGTATACGTACCTTGGCGTAGAAATCTCAAAAGATTGCTCTTGGGATGCACACATAAATAAAATAATAGGCAAGGGTAAGGCACACGTAGGCAAGATGGAAGCAGTCCTAATAGACTCGCACCTTGACACTAGAATTAAGAGATGTATACTGATGAATGTGATTGTACCAAAGCTAGATAATGCAGGAGAAGTATGGGAAGGGAACGCGAAGCTCGTAAAACAGCTGGAAACAGTTCAGATGACAGCAGCTAAAAAAGTACTAGGATGCTCAAGTACGACGAGTAATACAGTATTGAGAGCAGAACTGGGAATGTACCCAATTAAGACAAATAGAGACGTGCGTAAGTTCAAATACAATATAAAGTAAAGAACATGCCAAATAAGAGGTTGCCAGCCATAGCTGATAAAGCTGTATGGGAGAAAGTAATCAACCGTCGAGCTCCTGGAATAAGGTGGGATAGCGTAGTCGAGAAAGTATGGAAGGATATAGGAAACCAAAAAGAGACGCTGGCCATAGAGAAATTTGGCGGATACAAGATAGACGTAAAAGAAAGGATAGAAAGAAGGGAAAGGCTAGCGCTGAGAAAGGTGGAAGGGGAAGAACACTTAGAGATATACGGGGGGTTGAGAGAAGGAATAGGAATGAAAAGGTATCTGCACGGCCCAATGGACTTCGCGAAAAAGCTGAAACTGCGATTTCGTGTAGGGGACCTGGACCTGCCAGAAAGAAGAAGGAGGTATACCAGTAGCCGGGAGGAGGAGGAAGTAGATGCACAGATGTGCCCATGTAGCAAAGGCATAGAGAGTAGAATTCACATAGTGGGAGAATGTGAAAGGTACAAGGAGGAAAGGGATGTGCTAGAGGAGGAGATGAGGAAACTAGACGAGTGTGACATGGAGTGGTACACTAAATAGTAGCGAGAAAACGATCGCTATCTTGGGAGATAGATGGTGGCCACAGGCGGCGAAGCAGGAAGGGGATAACATTAGCAAAATGTTTCTTTGTAATATATGGAAACAACGTAATGAGCGCCCAAGTGTTGGAGGTGTCTCTATTAGGAGTAGGAACGGTGCTCCGTCTCGAAAGGGATGCGTGGTCAATGGTCAAATGACTAAGGCAAGCAACTAATGAGTKCACCCCCCCCCCCTCCCCCTCATCCCCAAAGACGATGTAAACGTGTCATCTACACGAACAAGTATGCGCAAAATAACAGAGGTGAAACCCAGAAAMAAATACGACGGGGTGAAGCGGCATGGCAACGTTGTGCGTCCGCTCGTAGACCAACTGTTGTGATGGCTACCTTTGGATCAATTGTTTCCCTGGCCCCAACATATGCCGATCAAACGGAGCAACCCGCCCGCGATGATCAAGATGGGGTGTGTGTCAGGGTCAAGAGGGATACACCCCCCCCCGACTAACACTCATTCGGGAAACACAGGAAGTAAGTAGTCCGATAGTTGTATCACAAGGCACTACGTGATCTTCTTGGTTTCTCTATCCCGATACGCGTATTTGCCCGTGTGTGTTTCTCTCTCTCTCTTTCTCTCTCTCTCTCCCGCTCTATCTGTGTCCCTTTGTTCCATTGGCACCGCCCGCTTTAAGGCAGATTTGCGGCCACTGGCCCGCAGAAAGCGAAGGTATATTTTCAGTAATAGGCCAAATATACTCGTGCATTCGGCCATATAAGAGGCGACCAGAACATGAACAGCACAACAGCCCCTACTTGACGGCGAAAATTAGCTGCCTTCCGTCAGGAACTACTGTTAAATTATCCATGAATGCCACTAGCGCAGGGGGGGGGGGGCGTACTGATTTGTTGCTTGCCTTAGTCGTTTGGCCATTGACCACGCATCCCTTTCGAGACGGAGCACCGTTCCTACTCCTGGTAGAGACACCTCCAACACTTGGGCGCTCATTACGTTGTTTCCATATATCACAAAGATTTTTTTTGCTAATACTAAGGGTGGGTGTATGGGTGAGTGGGTCTGTCGGTGGTGTGGGTGGGTGGGTGGGTGGGTGGGTGGGTGGGTGGGTTGAGATTGGTTGGGGAGGGGGGGGTGGGGGAGGAGAGGGGGGGGTCTCCATGCCATCAATGGCCGGGATCGTTTTGGAACGCCGCGAATGTTGTGGTCGTGATGAGCCGTGTTTGGCGGTTGCTGGTGAATGGTCGGAAATTCCCCATCTTAAATAGAAATGGGGGGGTTGGGTTTTCGCGGGTGGAAAGATTTGCGCTAGGGAACGGAGGCGCGGGAAGGACACGGGGGGGGGAAGGGGAGTTTGGGGGGCGGGGGGGGGGGGGGCGTAAACTTCATTTTGCTGTTTCGGCCCTAACTGTAGTCCAGTTTTAACCATTTTGACCACGCCATCCTACCTTCGAGGCAGAGCACCGTTCCTACTGCCTTGTAAGAAGACACCTCCCATAATTGGGGGGGGGGGGGGGGGCGTTTCCGGGAAAGCAGGACAGAGGAAAGAAGCTTGGACGCCTGCGCGCGAAAGAAAAAATAGCGGAGCAGATATAAGCGCGATCGAGCGTGGGTTGAGTTGGTGCTGGAGTTGGTGTTGGTGTTGGTACTGTTGATACTGTTGGCGTTTGTAATGTTGGTATTGGTATTACTGGTGTTGTTGTTGCGATTTTTTGGGAGGCCCGGTTTTTCCCACAACACTTCGCACATACATACGTAGCACACCCATAGTTTTTCGTCTCGTTTTTCGTTTTTGTATTTTTTCTCTCTGCTTTTCTTGTTCCTGTTCTTGTCGTTTTCCTCTCTTTTTACGTTTTGTTTGTTGTTTTTTCTCTTTGTTCTTTTTCACCCCCTCTTTTACGTGGTTTTTCGTTGCACTAGAAAATGGGAGAAGACGGGCGCGGCGCCGCCAGGGACGATCGTTCTGCGCTCGAAGCAGGCGAAGTGGAGCGCGTGGCAAGGGTGCCACACCCTCGACTTCGACAGGGGGGACGAGAGGTATAAGACGCCACAAGCCACAAGCCACAAGCCACCAGCTATAGAAACGCCTGTAGCGAACGCTAACCAGCTAACGGTAGCACCGGCTAACGGTATCATTTATACCAGTTAACGGTAGCACCAGCTAGCGGTAGCACCAGCTAACGGTACTATTGATACCATCTAACGGTAGCACCAGCTAACGGTACTATTTACACCAGTTAGCGGTACTGTTAATACCAGCTATTAATAGCGGTACCACCAGCTAACGGTGCTACCAGCTAACGGTACCATACTCCGCAAGGCACTAGCTAACTCCAATAACGAACTAACAGCTAACGGTACCTCAGCTATAACGGTACCACCGGCTAACGGTAGCGCCAGCTATAGAACCGTCAACTAAAGGGTAGCATCAGCTAACGGTACTACCAGTGACAGCACCACCGCCTAATGGTACCACCAGCTAGTGGTACCGCTAACTAACAGTAGCACCAGCTAACGGTACTACCAGTAGCAGTACCACCAGCTGGCGGTACCTCCAGCTAACAATACCATCAGCTAACGGTACCACCAGCTAACGGTACTACCAGCTAACAGCACCACCAGCTAACAGTACCACTAGCTAACGGTACCATCGGCTAACGGTACAATCAGCTAACGGTACCACCAGCCAAACGGTACCACCAGCGAACAATACAACCAGCTAACGGTACCAGGGATGCGTATTTCCCGGTAGCGGTAATTCCCCAAAATTAATAGGGCTGGAGGTAATTTTTTTTTTCAGAGGAAATTATGTTTACGTCCCCTATCCCCGGGAAAAGAACGCCTCCATATAGAGTGGAAACCCCCGTGTTTTTTTTGTTTTTTTTCAACGCTGCTAAGCTGTGCAGCAGAGCAGAGCGCTACGTAGGCGCCCACAGGCCCCTGCTATATTACATACTGTAGATGTCATACAGAGGAATTAGATGTTATGGCGAAGCGGAATTATCGAAGGAATGTACAAATATAATATATAATCATATAATATTCGAACGGAAAAGGTGAACTCGGCGCAGATGCAGCTGGGACGCTGGGATTTCGTTGAGGCGCCCAGCGTCCATGGTTACAGTTTCTAAGTCGCGGATAAGGTCGCGATCGCTATACGCGTACGAAGCAGCGCACTGCTGTCACTGCTCACGTCCTGCTTTGCGCTTTGTGTTGCTGATTACCTCGCGACATACACATAAGTATATTCGTTCATGAGAGAACGATATCAGCACCACGGCAGTAGTCCTATTATTCCGGTTTCAAATGACGGCAGGACGAAATCAACGAGGACATGAACGAGTGAAAAACTTGAAACCGATGAACATTTACTCAAGTACTTGAATTGTGCGCAACTAACTGCTACTCTCCTTCTACTGCTGTGTACGTACCTGTTGCAGGTAGAGTGTAGAGTGAAAATGGTCGAAAATGGCTGCCCAAAGGCCTGGACGAATCTTATCCTTGTGCTTCATGTAGTGCATGGGCCACCCGGGGATGATAGTTTTTGCCCCCCCCCTCAAAAAAATTTGCCTTTTTTCCCCCCCGTATGAGGGGAAATACGTAGGGGAAAAAAAATTGGAACGGCTGAAAAAGGCTGTTTCCCGGAAAATTTTGGATTCCGGGTGAGGAAACACGCATCCCTGAACGGTACCGCCAGTTCATGTTGCCAGTAGCTCAACACGGTACATTACCACCAGCTCACGTTGTCAATAGCTAGCACCAAATAACCAGCGGCAGACGCATGCTACGGTGTAGGTGCACCATGTTGATAATAATAAGCTTTTGCCTTTTTGAGGGTGGTATGGTCACTTGAGGATCGCTCTATACCTATAACCCAAAAACTGTATTTTTGGGAGGAAACTAAAAGTGCTCGCCGAAGAACACCCCCCCTGGCTTAAGTGTAAAATGTTTTTTTTTTTTTGGCCAACGAAAGAACGAGAATCCGACGAATTTGGGTGATAACCCTTTTAGTTTTCCGGTGCACATAAATAACCATGTGTTTGGCTCTAATTCCGGGTGATTTGTCCCCATAACGGGACTGCAGTCCTAAAAGGGTCAAGGGGCCCGGTCGTTCAGAAAAAAAAACGTTTTTAGCCAAAAAACGGTATACCTCTATCGTATTATAGCACGCGTCGGCACCGTAGCTAGAATATATCGACAGGCGACGGTCCGCGGTTGTGGGGATAGGGGCGGTTGAGGGGTGTGTGGAGTGTGTCTTTGCTATAGGAGCAAGCAAATGGTGGTGGTGGTAGTTGGCGAGGGGTGAGGGGGAAGGGTTTTTTGTGATAAGTGGGGGTGGGGGTGATTAGTTTTTTTGGGGGGGTGTACTCATGTCATGCGTGGCCGTGTAGTCGTGTATGTCTAGATAGACCCTTACACCCCTGCAATACCGGAACGGTACACGTCGGGTGTTCACCGACCAGGCATACATTGGGGGGGGGGGGGGGGGAAGGGGGGGGGGGGGGGGGGGGGCGAGATGCCTTGATTCAGGGAAGTCGTCCCACATGTGCGGTTCACGCCTCCTCGAGCAGCGCACGGTCAGCCGGAGCTCCCAATCATGTTGTTCAGCTTCCAGCTTCCTCTTTTGCGCTGTATAAGACGGCAATCAGCCGTCTTGCGCTATCTGACTGTCGGCGGGTCAAAGAGTACTCACGCTTTGAATGGAGGAGTTTGTGATGAAGAGGAAGGCGGGTATAGTTGCGTGTTCGGCCGTTGCAGGGCATCCCGACGTCGCTCCCATTTGTTACACTTATCCCCCCTTCCCTTGCCAATCTACCCTCTTACGTTTATCCTTACCCTAACCCATACCCTTATCCTAACCCATACCCTTATCCTCCCTCCCTCTCTTTCTCCCTCCCTCCTTTCCCCCCCCCACTCCCTCCCTCCCTCCCTCCCTCC
>MEHQ01000140.1:1337998-1357831 GCA_008828725.1 Saccharina japonica | reverse complement strand
AAACATAAGGTCTCCCGAGCCTATGTAACACTTCAGGTGCACCCGAGGCCTCTCGCTCGAATCGTCGTCGCCGACGTCCCCTCCCGCCCCCCCCTCGGCCTTACCCCCGCCCCCTCCCTCCGCTTTATTTCGGCACCTCTCGGCCATGGTGATGCACATCTCCTATATACGCGAGGGGGGGGGGGGGGGGCGCAGGGCGGATGTGCCGGTCAATTAAAAAAACAAAATCGAAACAAACTCAACATAAATAACAAAACCAGCATAAAAAGCGCAAAACTAAACATAACGAAACCCTAAAACAACACACGAAACACACGCACAACACGCCGTGAACCACCGTCGATTGATTGAGTGCCTCGAATCGCGAATCCACTCATCAATTGCCTCCACTCCCCTCGACTCCCTCGACTCCCAACACCCCCAACACTCCAAATACCCCTCCAACGCCCGAATACCCCACAACACACTCGAACACTGCAACACTCTTCAACACCTCCAACATCTGAAAACCCCAACACCCGAAAGCCTGCACCTCTCTAGAACTCCCAACACTCCCAGCACCTGAACATTCCCGACACCCCACCACCCCTCCAATACCCAAAACGCTCCCCAACACACTTCCCAAAACACTCAAACTTCTCCAACTCCACCCGCGCAGCGAAAGCAAACGCATCGAAGCGTATCGAAGCCCATCGAATATAATCTACTATTCAGGAAGGAACATACTATAAATATCGATAGTAATCAGAATCAAGCATGGTGTGCAAATCTAGGGGGATACCCGTTGTTTTTTTCGGGTACCATCGTGGTTTTCGATTACTATGCCCCCCCCCCCCGAAATATAACATACTAGAACATTCTAGAACATTCTAGAACATTCTAGAACATTCTAGAACATTCTAGAACATTCTAGAACATTCTAAAACAATCTAGAACATTCTAGAACATTCTAGGACATTCTAGAACATTCTAGAACATTATAGAAGCAAAGCGAAGCGCATCCAAGAAAACCGAAGCGCATCGAAAACAACCTTATACATACACTTCCAAGTATACGTAGAACCTCCTACAACAGGGGGTCATAGCATTCAATAACCTATATATTCCATATTCCAGAAATAGTACTATTAATAGGCATATTTGGTCCTGATTACTATATATGTTCTAGAACCTTCTACGAGTATTACAGTAGAAGAAAACCGAAGCTCCTGGAAGAAAAGAAAAAGCGATGTGCATCGACACGTAGGCCAAGCAAAATAGGGACCTTCGACCGCCGCTCTCCCCCCCCCCTCACCGTGAGAGACTCGGTGTCCGAGATCATGCCCTCCACTCCGTACATGACGCGCCTCCTGCCTTCTTCCACGTCGGCCGGGTCGAACGGTCGGTAAGGCGTGATCGGAAGAGAGAGCCGAAAGTCTTCCGACAGGACCTGCGGCGGTTCATGTCTCGTCGGTGTAAGTTTTATGTCGGTTTAGTTTTCGTCGGTACGTATAAGTTTCGTTTGTTTAATTTTCGTCCGTATAATATATACAAAACTTTCGGCGGTCTGTAAGTTTCATCGGTATGAGTTTCGTCGGCATACGTCTAGTCGGTATAAGTCTAGTCGGTTTTAGTTTCCTTCGGTGTAAATTTCGTCGGATTACGTTTCGTCGGTTTAATTGTTGTCGGCTCAAGTTTCGTCGGTGTAAGTCTACTATTACTACTACTATTACTACTACTATTACTACTACTATTACTACTACTATTACTAGGCTTATTTAAATCTCGAGATTAAGTCAAAATTGTCGTTTCATCTCGTCAAACCAGTCTTGCTCACTTTTAGATCCGGTTATTTCTACGACTAAAAGTAGTAGTAACAACCAAACTGGACGTAGACGAAACACAAAATATGACCAGCGGGTACTAAAGCGAGATTTCGGAGTATAAGCAAATGTTATCTGTTGTATAATACAGAAAATGCTTTATTTTTCTAGATAAAAAAAAACTGTGCTCGTGGAGCAACGTTCGCTTTGCGCAGCATACAAAAGCATTACTATATCGTAGTGCGATACGAGTATATACGCAAATACCGCTGCCACACCAGGTACGGGTTCGAAGACCAAGTATTTTATGGGCTGACATCGTTGAACAACCTTGGGCATACTACAATATACCCCTATGTACCGAAATATAAGCACCTTTGGGATGACATGTTCATATTTAAACGATCCCTATATTTGTGGACAGAGTGGTAGGATTTAGTGAAGCACTCGCCGCTGAGCACGATGCTTTTTTTTTTTTTCTTCTCTTATGCACTTCAAAGGGGATAATTGACCACGATCAAAGACGATTTACTATTAATGTTAGTTGTCTACCGCGTGCTTGATTGGAGAACCATTAATGTTAGTTGTCTACCGCGTGCTTGATTGGAGAACGAGAAAGATTCGTGTTCGTGTTACAAGCCCAGGTTGCCGTACGGCTCGGGCGCAACATGATCCTACGAACCCGTACCTGCTGGCTGGCTGCTGGGTGCTCCACGCTTCTCGAAGGCGGTTGGCATCACCAAAAAGGTATCATTGCTGTGGTTGCTATCCCTTAAAGGAGGTATATCCCTTAAAGGGGGTATATCGCTTAAAAGGGGTATATCCCTTAAAAGGAGTTTATCCCTTAAAAGGGGTATATCCCTTAAAAGGGGTATATCCCTTAAAAGGGGTATATCCCTTAAAAGGGGTATATCCATTAAAAGGGGTATATCCATTAAAAGGGGTATATACATTAAAAGAGGTACGAGGTATATCCATTAAAATAGGGGCATACCCCTTAAAAGGGGTATATCCCTTAAAAGGGGTATATCCATTAAAGAAGGGGTATACTCATTAAAAGGGGTACGAGGTATGTCCATTAAATAAGGGGTATACCCCTTAAAAGGGGTATTTCCCTTAAAAGGGGCATATCCATTAAAGAAGGGGTATACCCATTAAAAATTAAAAGGGGTACTGCACTGAGCGTAGTATCTCTGTGTCGTAGTTTTGTGACCACAGAACTGGTACCTTTTTAGGATGAAGAATCGGCACGGACACTGGGTGTGCTGGATGTCGACGGGGTAGAAAGGAAGGTTGAATGTGACGAACACACACACACCCAAGACGAGGTGGGCTCTTTTGTGTATTTTCAGGTTATTTTCCTATTCGTGGGCCTAGGTGGTGGGCCTATAATCCCCTCTAAAATTAACTGCGATTGCCATGGTCGTGATGACGTGCTTTCACACAGCCAACGTGTTCTACTCGTGCGTGTATGTTCACAGAAGAATCTACTGCGTTGCTGCTTTCTGCGGGTATGACGCCCGCCCGCCGACCCACCCTCCCCCCTGTTCCCGCTGGGCAACGGCGCAACGGCACACCCGTACGTAGCCTACCCTGGCTTCTGGCTTACATCAGGACCTGAGCCCTTGACACTCTTCTGGTGATCGGTGATCGGCAAAAAAACATAAGAGAAAAGCAGTGCACTTTCTTTTTTTGTAAATGCACTGAGAATGGTTTATACCAGGTATTCCTACGGTAGTAAATGCAGATCACGAAAATGAAAAAAAAAAAAAAAATCATCGCAGGTTCGGTAGAAGCCTGGGTGCACACCTCTGGGCTATGACCCTTCAAAAAGCACACGTGGCAGCTTGTCTGCTGATGGATTATATGTACGAGATGAATTAAGGAACTGTCCGCCTCTTCCCTCTAAAAGCTCATATATATAACTCCAGTTTTAAACGTGCGTGTTTATACAACAAATTATGTATACTATTATGGAGGGCCATAGTAAATAGGACCAAATGTTGATAGTAAAAATAGGTATATATACTGGTTTTTGTGTTTACCGTAGGTCCTATTTACTAGTGTTTACTAGTGTTTACTATGGCATCATTAGCCCACCCGGTAATACTACTGTATGTCGAGAGTAGTTGAGTTACAAGCGGTCGTACCTCATATCCTCAAGTTTTAAATACGTCAACTACCACTACTACTACTACTACTACTACTACTACTACTACTACTACTATACCTACTACTCCTACTACTGTTGCTGTAAACTCCGACCCTTGCCCCTGTCTCCACCCCCTGCCTATGGGCTATGACGAGGGGTCATATAGCTCCTAGCCCCCCCCACCACCCATACCCACCTCCTTCCACACCGCCTCGTCCGTAACGCCATCGCATCTCAGGTCCAACACCTTCGTCAGCGTGTTCGACCAGCGGGCGATCTGCTCCTGCTCTTCTCTCGAAGCGTCTTCTTTCTTGCGCTCCACTGCCGCCTGTTGAGTTTGACCGTTAGAGAGCACGAACGAACAAAAACAAAAGGATACGTACGACCATATTATACGCAGCAATTTGCGTTTCAAATTTATAAACACACCAAAAACAAAACAACATAAGGGCCCATATTAACGAGTACAAAATAAATTCAATTTGGAAAAACAAAAATTCAAATTCGATTTTCATTGGTCAACACACGCACCAGCACCAAAGATCAGGATCTTGGGGTATAATCTTGGGTGGTGGTGCGGGTTCTGACCAATGAAAAGCGGATTTTTTTTTTTTTTTTTCCAAATGGATATTTTTTTTTATTCGTTAAAACGGGCCCTAAATAAGAGCGCGCGTTTTGAATTCAAACGTTCAAAGTGAATTGGATACTACGTAACCAAACTAAAAGATTGGATACTACGTAACCAAACCAAAAGTTGCCACCAATTCACAGCAGCATCAGCACAAGAAGCAACCAGAGGTGCTCGAGGTTGGACATGGTACACTAACAATATCTTACCATATACGGCACGTAGTACCTCCACCCACGACAGCAGCAGTACAGCAGTAGCAAAAGGGTTTAAAAGGGTTCAGGGGGGCGGCAGAGGGCCGGTACCGTCTGTAACATCTGTACGATCGATTTTTGATGATTTGATGAGTTTTCTTGGAAATTTTGAACCCAAGGGCCCACGGGCCTGCCGGGCGAATCAGTGCTGCCGGTTTGGCACTCAGCCCTCTCGCGAGCCAACCTTTTTTTCCAAAAGACCGATTATCTCGTCTGTTGCTGTAACTACTGCCTGTTGCTCTGCTGCTGCTGCTGCTGCTGCCAAGGCGGCGGCGGTAGTGGTGGTGTTGGTGTTGTTGGTGGTGTTGGTGTTGTTGGTGGTGTTGGTGGTGGTGGGGGTGGTGAGGGTGCTAGTAGTGTTGGTGTTGGTGTTGGTGTTGGTATTGGCGGTGAGTACTAAAGACTAAACACCTCTCTCTCTGATATTTGGAGAGGGAGGGGTATAGGCAGGTAAGTACTAAAAACTAAACACCGAAACACTGGTACGTGGTTAGTACTAATAGTTTTCGGGCACGTCAGAAGCGTGGCCAAGTGGAATCGACACAGTAGTAGCAGTGTCACAACTGGACACGTTTCCGTGAGTGTGTCCGACGGAACCCCCTCATCGTTTGCACCACCACACCAGCCGATGAATGCCGGTACTGGTTGTGTCTCCAGGAGGCGCAGGTCTCTCGTACGGTGCTTGGCTGTGTCACTAAAAAAACTACACCAGAAATAGAGAGGAAGACATTTCGTGCCCGCAGGTACTTACTTCGGTTTTTTTGACAGCACCAAATCCCGACCACCACACACCAAAGCAGCGATATGATCATTTCTGCCTGCCGACGACAGACGATGTCCTGAAAATTGAAAAATGCGTATAGATGGACAAAAAACTGGAACCACTATTTGTGCAAAAACAGCTACCACGTACCAGGTACCCTCTGTCCGTAAGTATTGGAAAGTGTACCTATTAATATTCAATCCAAACGCTGCTTGTATTTCGGAACAGAGGGGTATTAAGAGGGTCATATATAGGTACTGTACCAGAACATTGCTTCTAAACACCCTGCTCCCGCTGGTCACTAGGGGACCCCACGCCGACCTGAGCCCTCCAAAACTGAACCTGGAAATACAATAAGCCACTGGCAAGGCCCACCAAGAACCCGGCTTTCGCTATGTGCAGGACTGGTCGGCACAAAACTTTGTGCAGGACGTGCGTGGTCAATTCTAACCTTGCACGTCGGTCCAGATCAAACGGACCCCAGACCAAACCCTACAACCCTAACCCAGCCATAACACCCTACCCTTTGGAGGGCTCGAGGTCGGCAAGGGGCAGTCACGCGGTGGCGTTTGTCTTTCAAACTCCGGGCGGCGGAAAGGTCAGCCTGGACCAATAAGACCCGCATCTTTGCACAAAATGTTGTGTCGACCAGTCCTGCACATAGGGCGAATCCAAGAACCCTCATCCCACAGAACCACCGACCAAATGTGGCGAACGAAACATATATAACGTGGGATCAGGGTTCTTGGTATATAGGCCCTGCCGGCGGCTAATTATATTTACAGGTTCAGCTTGAAGGGCTCAGGTCCGGGTGGGATCAGGTCGGCGTGGGATCAGGGTGCCAAGCGGGAGCAGGGTGTTCAGAAGCAGTTTTCTGGTACAGTATAACCCTATATCAGTACTCGTAGTAGTCGTTTCTGTACAAATAATTGTTGCAGATTTCTGCCCATTAACAATTTTCAACAATTTCCGCGTATTAATAGCATCCCTCTCACACACCACACACCCTCAACACCAGCCGTATAATTGCACGTACGTGCTGGGCTGTTCGGATCTGCACGTACTTTTGCACCATCTTTACCCTTGCTCCCACCCGGACCTGATCCCACCCGGATCTGATCCCATTTGGCACCCTGCTCCCACCCACAAGGTGCAGAAATATAATCAGCCCTCCGCAGGAGCCGCCGGAGGCCCACCTGGCACCTCGATCCCATTTGGTACCCATGTAGGCCATACATATCTACAACAACTCCTGCCATACATATAACCGTATTGAAAGTACGTGCAAATTCGAATAGCCCGGCACGTACGTGCACGTTCTACGGAGCCGCCACACACCACATCATAGACGGCAATGCTCGGTTTCGCGCTGGTCGCTACTGCTTCTGTTGTGGCTTGTCTTGTGGGCAAGCAAGCAATCCGTGAACCTCAGGTCGTTTTCAAACGGGCTTGTGTTGCTGTGTTTTATGTTTCATTCTCCTTTTCCTTCGTTTTGCCCCAGTAGTTAAAAGTTGACCAAGTTATTCGGCACTATGGTTGAATTCAAGCACACAGCAGTAGTGTGTACGAGACAAACGGGATGAATGCTAACCAATCGTTGATAGGGTCTGATTGGCATAAGAGTTAGGGTCTTGTATGGCGGCTCCGTAGAACTTGCACGTACGTGCGAGTCTAACGAATCTGCACGTACATTCAATACGGTTATGTGTATAGCGGGAGTTGTTGTAGATATGTATGGCCTACATGGGTACCAAATGGGATCGAGGTGCCAGGTGGGCCTCCGGCGGCTCCTGCGGAGGGCTGATTATATTTCTGCACCTTGTGGGTGGGAGCAGGGTGCCAAATGGGATCAGATCCGGGTGGGATCAGGTCCGGGTGGGAGCAAGGGTAAAGATGGTGCAAAAGAACGTGCAGTTCTAACAACCCACAGCACGTACGTGCAATTATACGGCTGGTGCTTATATGGGGTATGACAAGAAAAAAAAAATGCATTGTTGTCGTATCCCATAAGGTTAGAGCTAGGGCGTTAGGGCCCCTTATTCGACACCACAATGGATGACGCACGAGACGAACCCATAGCTACACTGGTTGATTGGGTTGGGGTTAGGGCTAGGGTTGGGGTTAGTAGTTTTTTTTTTTTTTTTTTGTATGCTACCCTCCTTGTCAAGCACTGCTCACCTCGAGCCACACGCCTCTATTATTATAGTCTAGTCTGTAATAGTTCACTAACCTGAAGGTGCAATAGGATCTCCCTTGCGTAGCCATGGACTACTATTAATACAAGGTTCAGTGCGTACATTATCGATACGCCGAACAGGTCCACGTGCACGCACGGTGGTACAACAGTAGTCTACTCGCATTTAACCCCTTAACCCTTTTAGAACTGCAGTCCCGTTTTGGGGACAGACTACTTAGAATTAGAGTGGTTTGTCCCCATAACGGGACTGCAGTTCTAAAAGGGTTAAGAAACTGGTCCCACGTATTTAGGGACAAACTACTTGGAAATAGTGTGGGATACGTTTTTCAGTTCTGAATGGGTTAAAAAAACGTGATGAGAGAAAAGAGGGGACGGTGGCCCTATCAACGTTTTGGTCGCCCGGATATATATATATCTAAAAAAAGATTTTTTGGAGCGATTGTGCCTCGAGTTGGTAGCTAGCTGGCGGTGTGTGATCAAAGGTGCCAAGCGCCAAGCGGGAGCAGGGCATGTAGTATGTGTGATTCTGTGAGAACAAAAAAAAATTGAAACAAGTTTTTGCGCGGTCTTCTGGTTGCGAAAGTGGTTCTCGGCCAGTAAAAGAGCAACAAAAACTACTATTAAGAGTACTACGTACGAATCCGGTGACCACTTCGCGCCGCAAGCCTCCACAAAGGGAAGAGAGGGAGGAAAACGAAGGGAGAGAGTCGATTCCTTGCACCCTGCTTCTTCTGGTGTATGGCGGCTCGGGTTATGCTGGAACAGCCAGCGCGCTCCCATGGGCTATGAGCTATGGTCATAGCCCATAGGCGCGCTCCATCGGGTCGCCGACAAGGGGACGGGCGACGTGCCTCAAGGGTTCGTGATTGATTGGTGATTGGTGAATGGTGATTGGCGATTTGATTTGCGGTTCCTGCGTCTTGTCTTGCAAGACAGAATGATTGGTTTTAACGATCATACATACTCGTACAGTTATTAACGGTACCAGGTAGTAGTCTGCTGCTATATATATACCGGTACAGTACAGGACAGCTACGACTCGTAGTGAGAACACGAGCAATACGAAAGGCAGGCTGAGATTGACAGGAAAATAAGTAAGTCGGGAGTCGTTACACTGAAGTTAGTGTAGAACCCACCTGTTCTCCAAGTAAGAAATCCAGCCGGGACCAGCTTTCCTGTTTCTCGCTATTTATAGGCGTCCGGTGCTTTTAAGTCTACTTTAGTCTACTTTGATTGCAGTATATACTTGTATCGTGTTAGAATGTAGAGGGAGATCGGTATTGATGCACATGTACCAGAGTACAAGTTTAAAAGGTGTTGCTGTTGTTTGATGGTTTGCCTCCTCTGCTATTATTGTTGTAAAACCTCTCTCTTTTGCACATGACACACCTTCGAACAGACTTCCAGCAAGAACACACACGAACAACCTCGCAAAACTCCCTTGAATAGACCGCTATCGCTATCGCTGCCGCTGCCGCTGCTTCTGCTGCTGCCGCTGCTGCTGCTGCTACTGCTGCTGCTGTTACTGCTGCTGCTAATGCTGCTGCTGCTGCTGTTACTGCTGCTGCTGCTAATGCTGCTGCTGTTGTTGTAGGTAGAGAAGAAGATCGACAATTTCCGTGGTCGGCCGCGTACGGTATCACACGGGCGATAAGATAACACAACACACAACCTCTCCAACGAATTTCCGAGCCGATTTTCTTCGAAACAGGGGGGGGCGGGGGGGCGCATACAGCGAAAATGGTGGCTTTGGAAATATCTTGGACGAGATCGCGAAAATGGTGGCTTTGGAGAGATCTTGACGAGATCTTTCCGACGCAACCATTTTCGTTGTGTGCGCCCTTTTAGAATTGCACTCCCATTAAGGGCACAAAAAACTTGGAATTAGACTCAGATTCAAGTTTCTGTAAAGCGCGGTACTAAAAAGCAGTTTCGGATAAAAGTTATCTCGGAAATTCGTCCTTGAAGTATATACGACGTACAGCAGTAGTAGTACGAAGTAGGGGGTGTGTTATCTTGATTACAGCAGTATCATAGAGTACACCAGGGATGCACACACAGCACCAGGGATGCATACACCGATACAACCTACGACGAGTTTTTGTATGAAAAAAAAACTCCGAGCTTGATTCACATGCTGTTGGGATAGTAGTTAATGATATGGTATCATACGATATGCCCCCCGGCCGGGTATGCGTGCGCAGGGAAACACGAGACACGAGAAGCCGGCTTGCTCATACCGACGTGCACATGCGCACATTGTCTGCTAAGGACCAACGGCACATCAGTCGAACCTCGGCAGTGGAGTGAAAAGCGACACACAGCAGAGGATGGAGATCCACACTACTTGTACGTAGTGTGTACGTAAATAGCAGCTGAAAAACAGAAAATAGCGTATGCAACCATGTTGCAGGTTATGTGAAGGAAAAACAAGCCGCCTGCCGTCTAGACACCAGACACCCGCAGCCGCAGCGCTGCAGCTGCTGGCTCTATTCGGGAAGGAGGGTTTTTGCTACTGCTATTGTGGTAGGTGAGGTATAAATGCATGAATGCTCTATGCACGGCGTAGCTCTCACCCTTTGCGCGTGCATGTTCTCGACGCGCTCCTTGAGCTCCTCCATGTACTGCTTCTTCCGCGCCCGCGTGTTCCGAGCGTGCACGCGGTTGCGCTCGCGGTCATGCTTGGCTCGCTCCTCGGCCGTCATCTCTGCCTTACGCTTGCCATCGTACGAGCATGGGTCCTCACCCCCGCTGCTGTTGCCGCCGGATATCATGCACGCTGCGATGCTGCGCTGCTTCGCACTGCTTTGCACTGCTGTTGTGCAGTTGTGCAGAAAGGCGGGGCGTTAGGTTGACTTGATGTTTGTTTGTCCCTGTCTTCAATCACAGCAGCACCAGTAGACGGACGATCCACACAGGGTTGCGTCGGCCCAGACCCCTGCCCACCTCGTGCACCAACGCAAGGGAGCCTTGGCGGGTGTGCCTGGCAGAAACTAGGGTAGGTGCGTACCTGCTTCGCTGGGGATCACGGTATCTCCTGTACCTCCTGTCTGCTGTCCTTGTTGCTGCTTGGTTGGAGAGAGAGAGCGTGTGCCGGTTTGTACCTGCAAAAGTCGGTGGGTTTTGTGTTTGACTCTCAAATTCTTTGTTTGAGTGGTTTCGATTTTTGGAGTTTTTTACGTTGAAAAAAAACGTTGACCAATCCGAACACGAGAAAAATGGCCTACTCGTACTCAACTTCTGCTTTCTGCTTCTACTCCTCAAAAACAAAGTTGAATATCAACCACTCAATCGGTCGAACTCACAGATTTTTTTCTTTGTTTACGTCTCTCAGAGTACATCTATACGCACCTGGCACACGAATGCCTGCGGGGTCGGGGGTCGGGGGTGGGAGTGAGGGGTGAAGGTGGGGGTTGGGATGGGATTGGAAGTTGGGGGTGGGGACAGGGGTGAGATTGGGGGTATAATTTTTTTGTTGCGGTGAGGGTGGGAGGGGTGTGGAGTGCAAAATTACCTCGTGGTTAGGAGGGTGGGGGGGAGGAAGGATGGTTAATATCTACGGGCGGTATGTGCTTGCTTTGATACGAGTAATAATTAAAGTTGGGGGGCCGAGAAACTGAAAGATGGAGCAGGCCGCTTGTTGTGTGTTTTGAGTGTGCCAGCGCACAGGGCACCTGAATATAGCTGAGAATTCGCGCAGGCCGAATGGGTTCGACTGGCTACCGGGAGCTCGACGCGCAAGAGGCAACCGACGAAGTAACCCGTCCGTGCAGCAGCCGGCTTTTTTTGTGAAAGTGGCACACGAGCATACAGGCCATAAACGGATTTCGGTCACAAGAGACCCCAGGTGACACTGGGAAGAAAGTGTTGAATCCAACCGATTGACTTCGCTCTCGACTCAAACGATCCCGTTCGTTCGGAATCAAAGACGATGACCAAGCAAAGGGTTACGTCGGATTGCCGCCGCTGAAAATGTCACCTCCTCCTCCTGCTGCTGGTGGCACCTTTTCTTGCTATCAGCAGCTGCGGAACCACAGAACAAGACAACATGATAATCCCCCTAAGCGGGAGGAACCTCATCCCGTTTGAGCCAAAAACACATCATAAATACTGCCAGGTGCCGGGAAGGAGCCAGAGTGTATAAAACAGCTGGTTAGAGATCATGCGGTTGCGTGCCCGCAGTTCTCCGATTGGTTTGCAGTCTCCTGATTGGTCAATAACATTGAACAGGCTGTTTTGATTGGTGGAGTGTATCCCCGGACGACACGCGGCCGGCATATCATCCAAGGTGATGTCATTTGGGATTGTGGTGTTTTTTGTGTTTTGTGTTTTTAATGCTTATTTATGTATATGTTCGATGATACCCCTCACGCAGAAGACTACTGCTTGCTGCTAGCTGTAGCGTTAACTCCACCAGAAGCGACCAAGACCAACCCCGACATCGAGGACGCCGTGTCAGCTCTACTGCTTCAAGAAATGGTCGATGGCAAACCAGTCGTAAGTAAACGAGGGGGGCCCTAAAATGAAAGAAAACCAAATGACGGGGGAAAAGCGAGAGCCGCGACGGACAGACAAAAAAACGGACAAAAACCAACAATCAATTTCAAAAATTAGGGAACTGGCGAAAAATGGCACCCTCGCCGGCCGTGGGGAAAGTTCTAATCTCAGGCAGTCTTCGCTTTTTCTCTGTTCTATTTATTTCCCCGCAAACCCCGTTTCAAAAATCCAAAAAACTAAAACCCCTCTCGAAAACGGACTCATGTGCTGCGCCTTCAGCAATTCGATAAAACAAACAAAATAAATCAAAAACTGGTTCGCATGGTTCCTCGAAAAACAAAAAGTCGTTTCAGGTACGACCTCTTCGGCACCTCAACAAGCTCGTGTCTCTTTAATAGAGTGTCTCTTTTTCTCCCCCTTTCGCACCCCCCCCTCACCGCCCCCGCACCGAGGCAAAAAGCACGCAGAGAACAACGCCTCCTACTGATAGAAACACCACCAGATAAACGTTCCCTTGTACCGCCGCTTGAGCGCCGCTGCCCGAGGATGAACAGCGAAGTCCAACAAAAAAAGTTGAATTGAGCAGCAACAGCAACAGAAACCGACCGATCGCCCTCGACCGGCGTTCTCCTTCTTCTCTCCCTCCTCCTCCTCCTCCTCCCCCCCCATCCTTACGCACAACAGAGGGTCGATGATATCGGAAACAAAACACCAGGAAAACTACCAGGGGGGCAAAATTCGAACGCCACGCGCGTGCACATACACCCGCGCCGACCAACAGACTAAGCGCACCCCAAGCAAGGAGAAAAAAATCAAGCATCGACCAATAATCGGTGGGAAAGAGCGTGGAAGGAGGGAGAGGGGCGTGGGGGTGGGGGAGGGGAGGGGCCGGGAGGGGGGAGGACAATTGTTCGCCGAAGATCCCTCCTGAAGCAAAAAATCCCTCGTAGGATGTTGTCCTAAAATAAGATTAGGCCATCCAGGAGGGCTTGCGGAAGTTCTTGCCGGAGTAAACAGCCTTGTCGCCGAGCTCTTCCTCAATCCGGAGAAGCTTCCGAGAGAAAAAGAGAGAGAGAGGGAGATGGGCGGGCGGGGGGGGGGGGGCGGTATAGGGGGGAAGGGAGAGGAGCCCCCGCACAAAACGAACGGAAACGGGGAAGGGGGTGCGCGTGCTAGCCAGAACAAACATGTCGTACGTATAACATATAGAAGCAACGTTTGGTAAAATGGTTAAGACAAAGACAAACACGAAGACAGCACACACACCACAGCGAGAGCTCCAAAACTCCCAACACTGCTCGTATCAATGAGTTATTTTCATTTCGAAAAAAAAAAAAGGTACCTGAAAGTTGAGCTCGTGTACCATACCATACCATACCATACCCTACAGGTACATACCTGGTTGTACTTGGCCAGGCGCTCGGACCGGCAAGGCGCGCCGGTCTTGATCTGCCCCGTGCACAGGCCGACGGCGAGGTCGGCGATGTAGTTGTCCTCCGTCTCGCCCGAGCGGTGCGAGGTCATCACCCCCCACCCGCTCTGCTTCGACAGCTTGACCGCGGCGATCGACTCCGACACGGACCCGATCTGGTTCACCTGCGCTTCCAAATATTCCGACGGCGTCCGTGTTACGCGTTAGCATTTTTTGGTGTCGGTGTGCGGGAAATGTGACCAAGGGGGGATGGCCGATAGGGGGGAACGGGAGGCGGGGGGGGGGGGGGGGGGGGGTGCTTCTGCGACAAGGAATGTTCGGGCGTTACGCCGGCGGCAACGGTATAGCGATAGTACCGTTGGGCGCTGGGAAAGCTGGCCGTGAGGACCTCTTATGGTTGTGCAGCCTACCAGAAAAAAACAAGGTAACTGGAACAAAACAGGCAAAAGCAGACTATGGATCAATACTTACTGGTGGGGCTCATTCATCTCCACGATCCTCCGTTCGCCCCTATATATATATTGAACGATGGCAGTATCTCTTCCCGCCCCCGGCGAAAAAGCAAAAAAAAATGAAAAAGATGACTATATATATATCGTCCAAACACCTCTCGCTTCCTCGACGTGCCGGTACGCGGGTGCGAGCGAGCAGAAACTATTCAATTAATTAAATAGCATAATATCGGGGAACGTTCCGCCTAGAACTGCAACAACGTAACGTTTTGGGCACAAAAGTGCTTGAACTCAATAGTTGGACAATTTCAACAGCAGCAAGAATATCATTTCATTGATACCTGCACCGACGTTTCAAGCGCAAACTCACTCCTTGCTCCAAAAACCAACTGGACTCAAGACTTCGGACATGTTGCTGGAGTATGAAACCTCCCATTCAGAACTGCACCGACGCTTTTGGACGCAAAAAAACACTTTCGGACTGGAAAAAAAAAAGTTGGATATGGTTTTGGCATCCGAAAAAAAATCCCCACATTCAAGATTGCACCGACGGATTGGGGCGCAAAAAATACTCGGGACTCAAGAGGTAAACCAGTCAAGTCACCTTGAGGAGCAAGGCGTTGCAAGCGCCCTCATCGGCCGCCCTCTGGATGCGCTTGATGTTGGTCACCGTCAGGTCGTCGCCGACCACCTGCACCTTCTCGCCGTTCTTCGTGTTGAAGTCGATCCAGCCGGCCCAGTCGTCCTGGAATTCGTCGAGAGTGGTCGAGCAACAGGTTTCAGATACGAAGAAAAGGTTTCAGATACGAAGAATAGTTAAGGTTTCAGATACGAAAAAAAAGTAAGGTTTCGGATACAATGAAGATTGAGATTAACAAAATAAACGCCACGTGTGGGGAGAGGGGGTGGGAAGGGAGGGGGCGTATACTCATTTGTTGCTTCCCGTACCGGTATATATATATATCGCCACGTGACCACTGGCCATGCATATCCCTGTCGAGACGGAGCAAGCACCCGTCCTACTCCTAATAGATATATCTTCAACCTTTGGGCGCGCGATACGTTTTTGCCATATGAGTATATTACGTAGAACCGTTTTGTTTTATCTGATCCCCTTCCTGTTTCCCCTTTCGTGGCCAAGGGGGGGGGTGTTTTACACACGTTGCAAGGCTAATAAACGACAGCAGCAGCATTCTTGCACTCGAGCAACATTCGAAACGATTCGTCTTTTTTTAATTTCTTGCCTGGTCGAAACCGTCCTCGATGGAGACGATGGGGAAGTCCTCCGTGAGCTTCTTGTAGTAGTCGCCCAGCTGGGCGGCGGTGAGCTTCTCGTCACCAGTGCTGTCCTTGTTCTGTCAAGGCAAAATGCCAAGGCAACAGTACGTAGCAGCAGCAACAACAACAACAATTTCAGATGGGCTGGAAAAGTCGCAGCGTGTGCTAAATTAAAATAAAACCAGAAAAGAAAACATGTACAGCCAGTAACACCCGCTGCACTGATGCAGGGCTCTCTTCAATATACAACTCAACAACAAAATGGAAGGCTCCAAAAGTAGTGCTACGTACAGCCAGTCGGGCGGACTCTGGGAGGACACGGCACGGCAAGCCCACGTTACGACTCTGACGAAACCCCAACCCACGCCACCCCGCCCCAAAACACGCGCTTCCTGAACTCTCCGACCGCACCGCACCGCCCTCCTTTCAATCGCATGCGGCTTTCGCGAACCGCAGAAAAAATGAAAAACGAGGTGGTTATGCAGGGGACGCGAGCAAGCAGGCGGGCCACAAAATCCGCCCCCGCCTGTCCCGCAAACAAACTCTCCACATCCGAACACACGAAATCACCTTGAAGTCGAGGTCGTACATGCCGTCGCTCGTGTGGAACTCCGACGAGGCCACATCCATGCCGATCACCACCTGCCGAGACGTCGATGATTGCGGTCACATATATAATATGTGTGTATGTGAGAACGTGTTCAAGTACGGGGAACAAATGCTCCGGCAAAGGATCGATTATGCCATGCGTGCCACGCGGCGGCCGAGGCGGGAACAAGGATAGGGGTACGGTTACAACT
Source organism: Saccharina japonica (assembly GCA_008828725.1). Taxonomy (NCBI): domain Eukaryota; class Phaeophyceae; order Laminariales; family Laminariaceae; genus Saccharina; species Saccharina japonica. The sequence goes on along the minus strand of MEHQ01000140.1, from coordinate 1,341,576 downwards.
AGAGCTGAAACGGATGCATTGGGCGGGGAACGCCTCCAGCACTTTTAGATGTCATTCACGACAGTACAGGACGTAATAGTAGTAGTAGTAGTAGTAGTAGTAGTAGTAGTAGTAGTAGTAGTAGTAGTAGTAGTAGTAGTAGTAGTAGTAGTAGTAGTAGTAGTAGTAGTAGTAGAGGCCATTGCCTGAAAAACAGTATCTAGTGGTTAGGGTTTGTTGTTTCCTTCACTCTACTTGTCGGTGTGGCCCGGCCTGCCATAGGCCTCCATGAGCAGAGCTGCACCCCTCGGGGTTGTTCTTGATGTTGGGCGCGAAACCCCCCTCGTCTCCGACGTTGGCAGGCGTCAGTGCCGTACTTGTTCTTGATCACGGACTTGAGCGCGTGGTAGCACTTGAAAAAAAGACGCAACCAACAGGCGGCCGTCGTCGCAAACGTTAATGAAAAGAAAAGGAGGGAATTACAACCGAACATTCAAAAATACGCACCAGGTACTTGGCAGTTAAATATTGTAAACAAATCGCATAGACAGGCGTCGCTACGTACTCCAAAGGAACGTGTTCTAAAAGCACTAAATGGTACCGTATGTATAACCGTATGCACAGCCCTCGTCTCTGTGGCCACGACCTGCCACGGATAAGAAAAAAAAAAATAACATACATGGCCCCCCCCGCATCCGCTCCCTCTCCCGCCTCCGTGTTAATAACAGCATGCAAAGGAAAAACATACATAACGTGTCCTCCTCCCCCCCCGCTTTCTTCATGACCTAAGTACACCCCGCCCCCTCTCTCCCCTCCTTTCGCCTTTCATGCCATTAATAAGCCCTCCCCCCCTCCGTCTCGAAAGGATGCGTGAGCAATGTCAAATGACTTAATAGGCAAAGCAACTAAATGAAGTACGCCCCCCCCCCCCCCTCCTCTCCCACCTTTCCTTTCAATGCCAACGAGTACCCCCCCGCCCTCTTACTCCGTTCCTTCCCCGCCTGGTCCTATTGTCATAGCGAATACGGGCCAAATGCATGAATATCAAGTACACCCCCCCCCCCTCCCCCACCTGACACTCGTTCGGTCAACAAAATAGTAATGTCCACCGCCGGGTCGCTCGATCGCTCACCTCAGCGCCGATCTGCATGGCTTCCTTGAACGACGAGGCGCCGGTGGGGAGGATCATGAACTCCTGGAAGGCCAGGCCGTTCCCGGCGTGCTCTCCGCCGTTGATCACGTTGAACGCGGGCACCGGCATCTCCAGCTGCTCGTTGCCGGCGAGGTCGGCGAAGTGCTGCCCGAACGAAAAAGTAGGTTTTGTTGTCGTTGTTGGTGTTAGTTGTTGTTGTTGGAATTAAAGTAGTGTTGCTTATTTTTGGTGGTGTAGGATGTTGGTGTTGGTGGTGTTGGGATTTTTTTGGTGTCGTTCGATGCTGTTGCTGTGAATAATATTACTGGGAACCTATAGTAAATAAAACTTACGGTATACAAAAATAATCTGTGTGTTTCGCAATTTTTACCAACACTATCTGGTCCCCTACTCACTATGGTCCACCGTAATAATAACGGTATGTGCTGCTGTTTTCTTGTTGATGTTGATGGAGATAGTTATTAGAATTAATGTCGTCACTGGCAACGTTAAAATTGATGTCACTGGCAACGTTCTAATGTACAGAGTATTAAGGGGTCTCCCAGCACATAAGGCGTTGGTGTGCCAGATAAATACGACCGCCTTATTGGGGGAAGCCGCCTTCCTCAGAACGCCTTATGGGGGGGACCCCTACTACTGTAGAAGGCATGGTATAATATGTATAGTTATGTTTGTGAAATTTTCGCACTTTTCGCAACTTTTCTCTTCGTACGAGCACTTTTCGGCAAAACGATTAGTACCCCGACACAGCAAGCCCGCCCGGACACATTGGTCGAGGTTTGGGCTCGATCCGAGCTCTGTGGCTCGCGTGGCGGGCGCTCGAAGTTTTTTTTCCCGCGGGAGTGGATAAGCCGATTTCCCGGGTTTCGCTGCGTGAGGCCCTGTTCATGTTCAGTCGTGCGTTTTTTGTTGCGTTTCTTGCCGAGAGCACGGGGAGCACACACGAACAACAGCAGCACCACAGAGAGCGTGTTACAAACAGTACAACCTCAATGTTACAAACCTGCTGCCCAGCAGCAGCAGCGTGCTTCTGCGACAAGGAATGTTCGGGCGTTACGCCGGCGGCAACGGTATAGCGATAGTACCGTTGGGCGCTAGGAAAGCTGGCCGTGAGGACCTCTTATGGTTGTGCAGCCTACCAGAAAAAAACAAGGTAACTGGAACAAAACAGGCAAAAGCAGACTATGATCAATACTTACTGGTGGGGCTCATTCATCTCCACGACCCCCCGTTCGCCCCTATATTATATATATTGCAAGACGGCAGTATCTCTTCCCGCTCCCGGCGAAAAATGAAAAATATGACTCTATATATCGTTCAAACACCTCTCGCTTCCTCGGCGTGCCGGTACGCGGGTGCGAGCGAGCAGAAACTATTCAATTAATGAAATACTTGAAGTAGCATAATATCGGGGAACGTTCCGCCTAGAACTGCAACAACGTTTTGGGCACAAAAGTGCTTGAACTCAAGAGTTGGACAATTTCAACAGCAGCAAGAATATCATTTCATTGACACCTGCACCGACGTTTCAAGCGCAAACTCACTCCTTGCTCCAAAAACCAACTGGACTCAAGACTTCGGACATGTTGTTGCTGGAGTATTGAACCTCCCATTCAGAACTGCACCGACGCTTTTGGACGCAAAAAAACACTTTCGGACTGAAAAAAAAAAAAGTTGGATATGGTTTTGGCATCCGAAAGAAAATCCCCACATTCAAGATTGCACCGACGGATTGGGGCGCAAAAAATACTCGGGACTCAAGAGGTAAACCAGTCGAGTCACCTTGAGGAGCAAGGCGTTGCAAGCGCCCTCGTCGGCCGCCCTCTGGATGCGCTTGATGTTGGTCACCGTCAGGTCGTCGCCGACCACCTGCACCTTCTCGCCGTTCTTCGTGTTGAAGTCGATCCAGCCGGCCCAGTCGTCCTGGAATTCGTCGAGAGTGGTCGAGCAACAGGTTTCAGATACGAAGAATAGTTAAGGTTTCAGATACGAAAAAAAAGTAAGGTTTCGGATACAATGAAGATTGAGATTAACAAAATAAACGCCACGTGTGGGGAGAGGGGGTGGGAAGGGAGGGGGCGTATACTCATTTGTTGCTTCCCGTACCGGTATATATATATAGCCACGTGACCACTGGCCATGCATATCCCTGTCGAGACGTAGCAAGCACCCGTCCTACTCCTAATAGATATATCTTCAACCTTTGGGCGCGCGATACGTTTTTGCCATATGAGTATATTACGTAGAACCGTTTTGTTTTATCTGATCCCCTTCCTGTTTCCCCTTTCGTGGCCAAGGGGGGGGGTGGGAGGGGGGGTGTACTCATGTTGTGCACGGCCGTAGTCATATGACCATAGACCCTCGCATCCCTACAATGCCGGGACGGAGCGCGTTGGGTTTTCACCAACCAGGCAGACATTGCTTGCACCAAGCGCGAAACGCCGTG
>MEHQ01000140.1:1292359-1337574 GCA_008828725.1 Saccharina japonica | reverse complement strand
CGCCCCCTTTTTTTTTTTTTTTCCCCCCTCCCCCCTGACACTCGTTCGGTCAAAAAATAGTAATGTCCACCGCCGGGTCGCTCGATCGCTCACCTCAGCGCCGATCTGCATGGCTTCCTTGAACGACGAGGCGCCGGTGGGGAGGATCATGAACTCCTGGAAGGCCAGGCCGTTCCCGGCGTGCTCTCCGCCGTTGATCACGTTGAACGCGGGCACCGGCATCTCCAGCTGCTCGTTGCCGGCGAGGTCGGCGAAGTGCTGCCCGAACGAAAAAGTAGGTTTTGTTGTCGTTGTTGGTGTTAGTTGTTGTTGGAACTAATAGTAGTGTTGCTTATTTTTGGTGGTGTAGGACGTTGGTGTTGGTGGTGTTGGCATGTTTTTAGTGTCGTTCGATGTTGTTGCTGTGAATAATATTACGGGGGGCCCATAGTAAATAAAACCTACGGTATACAAAAATAATCTGTGTGTTTCGCAATTTTTACCAACACTATCTGGTCCCCTACTCACTATGGTCCACCGTAATAATACCGGTATGTGCTGCTGTTTTCTTGTTGATGTTGATGAAGATAGTTATTATAATTAATGTCGTCACTGGCAACGTTAGAATTGATGTCGTCACTGGCAACGTTCTAATGTACAGAGTATTAAGGGGTCTCCCAGCACATAAGGCGTTGGTGTGTCACATAAATACGACCGCCTTATTGGGGGAAGCCGCCTTCCTCAGAACGCCTTATGGGGGGGACCCCTACTACTGTAGAAGGCATGGTATAATAGAATGTTTGATTGTGCTCGCAATATATACCACAGGTACGATGACCGTTACAGGTATTAGGGAGTTCATATACTTGAGGCTTTATTGAGGTGGGAATACGGGCCAGGTTTCTTCTGCCTTGTGTGGTCCCGTGCTTACTGACTTCGCTTCGCTTCTGCTTCGAGGTCCTATAATATATATATGCTTGACTACGTGGTTTATGTCTACATCTACAGTAGGAGCGCTCCAGCACCCCGACCCTGTCCGCTTGTGTAAGGGCCCGTCATGCGCCCGAGATTTAATCGACATGTAAATACGATAACCTTGCGTTATACCTGGTAGAGAGGGACGTTCTTGGCGGCCGCGCCGGCCTTAGCCGCGGCGAGCGAGATGCCGAGGATGGCGTTCGCGCCCATGTTGGTCTTGTTGTCCGTCCCGTCCTCCTTAAGCATGAGCTGCCGAACACAGAAACGTCACGTGGCGAGAGACCGAACAAGAACAACATAAAAACGTTAGGATGGGCTGCGAAAAAAAAAAAAAAAAAAGGCGACGTGGAGAGACCCAACAAGAACACCAACAACAACAACAACAAACGTCACAATTGTTTACATCTTCACCGTGACAAAATAGAAAATGTGATGTCATACCTCGTTGGCGCCCATGCAACACCAAAACACACCCACAAGCAAACGAGCAAACAAAAGCCGATGCTGTACACTTAAGACTCAAATCAAATGGGCCGGCACAAAAACAAAAACCCAACCCAAAAACGGGGGACGTGGAAGAAAAAAAAAGGAAAAGGAAAACGCCTGCTGAATTGTTGGATCCCCTCCTCCCCCAATCCCGGAGACTCAAGCAAAACTCATCCTCGGGAAGCTAGCTACGTTTCGATGCTCCCTGTTCGCGGAGATTGGCGGCAACGCCTTTTCTTCCGCCGAGAATGCCGAGGGCTGCTGTGGGGGGGGGGGGGAACCGTGGGACACCAGTCGCGCGACCGCCGGATGTCGATCGGCGCTCGGGAGAGCCAGCGTTTCGCCGGGTACAAAACAGTGTACAGAAACAGACCTACAGCAGTAGATTCAAAGATTATAAACGACGTCACCACCTCAGTACTGGTATCCTATTAATAGTACCAGGTAACGAACTGGTACCCTGGTATAATTTTAGTCTTAACCAGAACCATGAACTAACTTTCTCACGTCGTCAAGGTCCTGCTGCTTGGTGGGGTCCATGCCAACCACCATGGGGCCGAGGACGTCGTTCACGTTCTTCACGGCGTTGAGCACGCCCTTGCCACCGTAGCGGTCGCCTCCGTCGCGGAGTTCACACGCCTGGTTAAACCGAATTTGATATATACGGAGGCGGGAAGGGATCGGGCGGGGGGGGGGGGGGGGGGAGCGGTGGGTTTCGGCAGTTAAGAAAAGCGTGTATCAGATTACGCCTGAACAGAATGGCGTAATTACGTACGTGAATCCGGGGGCGGGGGGGGGGGGAGGAGTGGTCGACGAACCAGACGTCTTGCGAAATGCGTGCCGAAACAAGTATGCTCCATAGTCCTGCAGCGTTGTGCACGATGGGGCGGGGGGAGGGTGTACTCATGTCGTGCACGGCCGTAGTCGTATGGCCATAGACCCTCGCATCCCTACAATGCCGGGACGGAGCACGTTGGGTTTTCACCAACCAGGCAGACATATTGCTTGCACCAAAGCGCGAAGCGCCGTGGGGTGTTTGGGCGAGTCGCATGAGAGGGTGACCTGCATCCACTAAGAACCGCTTGTGGGGCGGACTTGCATATGGACGACAGCCTCCAATGATTTATTTATTTCTGGTGTGGCCAGTGCGGGGGCGGTGGAGGGGGGAGGAAGGCGGGGACTGCAGTTGCATGGCCTGTAAGTCTATTAAGTGGGATAGACGCTGCATCGCTACGGAATTGTTCGCGGGGCGGGGGGGGGGGGGGGTGTACTCATGTAGTGCACGGCCGCTGTCGTATGACCATAGACCCTCGCATCCCTACAATGCCGGGACGGAGCACGTTGGGTTTTCACCAACCAGGCAGACATTGCTTGCACCAAGCGCGAAGCGCCGTGAGGTATTGGGCGAGTCGCATGGAGGGTGAGCTGCATCCTGCTAAGAACCGCCTCTGAGGCGGACTTGCATATGGACGACAGCTTCAATGAGTTAATTTAATTTCTGGTGTGGCCACTTCCGGAGACAGCAATGGGTTTTACTATGTAACTGCCTCGCGGATGCCTACTCATTTGTTGCTTGCCTTAGTCATTTGACCATTGACCATGCATCCCTTCCGAGACGGAGCACTGTTCCTACTCCTAATAGAGACCTCCAACACTTGGGTGCTCATTACGTTGTTTCCATATATTACAAAGAAACTTTTTGCTAATCTTATCCCCTTCCTGTTTCGCCGCCTGTGGCCACCGTCTATCTCCTAAGATAGCGATCGTTTTCTCGCTACTATTTAGTGTACCAAACTGCTCCATGTCACACTCGTCTTCATCTCCTGTAACACATCCCTTTCCTCCTTGTACCTTTCACATTCTCCCACTATGTAAATTCTACTCTCTACGGCTTTGCCACATGGGCACATCTGTGCATCTACTTCCTCCTCTTCCCGGCTACTGTGCCTGGGGGGGCTTGGGCCGAAGAGTCAAGTTTTCGTAGAGATATATAGGAACAAGAACAATACATGTCAAATCCCTACAATAGATCGAACTTATATTTAGGACGGCTGAACCCGAAAAATATATATACGTACTCGTATACAATTATAATGGAAAATTTATACTACTCAAAGTATATACATAAGCGGTAAACACGAACCCCTGTCATCAGGCCGCCATGTATGATATAACAATATACTATTAATACTCGTACTCTGTAAGTACGTGTTTTTCACCCGTCGGATAGAATATTCTCATCATTTCGTATATCTTGGATGACGGTGACGGATGCCGTGATGACGTACTATCATACTGCTGCTCAGCACGACCCCCCAACAGCCACGCTAGGGGATCCAATAGTCCATTACTCCACTGACCCCACCCCCAGCCCGCCGCCACCGGCCGGGCTCTTCTGTGAAAAAGCAAGGCGTCTTCATTTCTTAATCCACCACAAACCCCAATCGACTCCCTAAGACTTCAGAGTAGAGTAGAAACGTTCTTTTGCCGTACTGCACCGACGCTGAACCCCCCCCCCCCCCACCTCCCGCTCTTCCGCTCACCACGGACACCTGGTGCGTGTCATACCTACTGATAAAGAAAAAAAGTAAAAAAATCGTACCAGGTATAATACGCCCAAAGACAACTGACGTCAATCAAGAATCAAGTCGACGTACCCTTCGCCTCTCCTCAAGGACAACAGCAACAAAAACCGTTCAAGGATAAACGTCGGAGTGGCAGCAGCAGCAGCAGCAGCAGTCAGCAGTCCTTTGTCTGCGTCCTACCTCGTAGACGCCCGTGGAAGCCCCGCTGGGTACCGAGGCCCTGAACATGCCGTCCTCCGTGTACATGTCTACCTCCACCGTGGGGTTGCCCCGGGAGTCGATGATCTCGCGTCCCACCACCTTCGAGATGGCAGACTGTTTGTTGATGTTGTCGTTCGATTCATCGTCGCGGCGTGCGTATGACATTTTATCACAGGGAGCGATAACAGCAGGAGGAGGAGGAGGAGGAGGAGGAGAAGAAGGAGTGGGTGGAGGTCAAGCCAAAAAGCAATGCTTCGAGAACAGCAGCAGCAGCAACGGGGTATATAGTCTTCGAATACCGAACGTTGCAATTCGATTGCCTGAATGTGGGGGCTGCTGTAAAGCAGTTGTGGTAGGCTGCTACAGTAGAGTTGTGGGCCGGGGTGGGTGGGGGGGAGGTCAAGCCAAAAAGCAATGCTTCGAGAACAGCAGCAGCAGCAACGGGGTATATAGTCTTCGAATACCGAACGTTGCAATTCGATTGCCTGAATGTGGGGGCTGCTGTAAAGCAGTTGTGGTAGGCTGCTACAGTAGAGTTGTGGGCCGGGGTGGGTGGGTGGGTGAGTGGGTGCAGACAGCAGCAGGACAAGTTCGTAGCGACTGGCTTCCAAACAGCAGCAGCAGCAGCGGCTTAAGTCTGTTCTATTATTTGCCGATTTTGGGAGATGTGGCTGGACACTATTAATAGACACGGGCAAAAGAGCGAGCGTACTGGAGCAGCAGCAGCAGCAGCACTGAATGGGTCCTTCCTTTTCATCATCCGCAATACTATTATTAGCCACAACATTCAAAAGTCGGGCACTCTTCGGGCCAGAGAGGAAACATGAACATGTCCGTCCGCCGCTGCGAGCAAGCAAAACAAACCTTATTTAACGAAGTCACAATACAGCAGACACGTGGCAAGTGGTAAAAACATACCAGGTACACGTCAATCAATAAACATGTGTGTGGGGAGGAGGGGGGAGTTGGCTACGTACAGCAGCAGCAGTGGTCATGTGTAAGTACCACGAGAAGGATGCAGGCACTGCAGCAGAATAGTGCATCACCGCGCGATCCGAGAGCCAAACTGAAAACCCAGGTCACCACGCTGGATGGTGGGGTGCTTGCGAATAGTGGGAAGGGGCGTGGACAAAGCTTCAGTGGCACGTGGAGACAGTAAGAGTGGGGGAGGATCTTATCCCTTATAGGACTGGAGTCCCGTTTTGGGGACAAATTACTTAGAATTTGACTGGTTTGTCCCCAAAACGGGACTGCAGTCCTAAAAGGGTTATGTACGTGTAGTCTTGGAGTCTTGTTCATAATTCTTCCTCTCACAGGCGGCGCGTTTTTGCGACGTAAAATAAACGTGCTCATGAACACGAGTAAAAGATAGTATTAATACGTAAAAAGCGCAAAACAAACGTGAAACTACAAAAAAAAAAGGGAGCGTTGCGGCTCTCATGCTGCTCGTTCGTTTGCATTCCTCCCCTCACCATGGACATGCTGTCGGCGACGGCGCCCCCTGCCCCAGCTACGCGTGCTCCCGTGAACGGAGTGGCCACGAATCCGTTGCACCCAGCGATTCCTGCACAACAAGAGTAGTCGCGTGGCGCAGAACATGGCCGAGCGAGAGAGCAACCAATCTCACTTTCTGGATGGTCTACGTGTAACGTACGTCTATGTCTACGTAGGGTAGCATTTGACAGAGTTGCTGTGTGTGTGCGGTTCTGACGGGACGCCCAAGTTGGGCAGGGACGTTCCACCAATGCAACTCCGCGAATCTTATCGGGTGTAACATGCACTGCGGTAGAAGCATTCCGAAGGGGTTACCGTCACGCCTTGCGCACATTATGGAGCCCTAAAAGTAGGGCAAGCGCTATATTTGCAAGCGCAGTCGATGTTCTCAACCCAGCAGACAGCACTCAAAAATCGTGTGGTATACTGCACGGCCGCACAACGTTTTGCCCTCGTGAGCAGCGGCAACGACCACTGATCCAGCACGCAGCATGCCATACCTGCAACTGCCAGGGCTGCCACAGCTGATCGAGAGTTCATGGGTAGGTGGGTGGGTGGGTGAGTGGGTGCAGACAGCAGCAGGACAAGTTCGTAGCGACTGGCTTCCAAACAGCAGCAGCAGCAGCGGCTTAAGTCTGTTCTATTATTTGCCGATTTTGGGAGATGTGGCTGGACACTATTAATAGACACGGGCAAAAGAGCGAGCGTACTGGAGCAGCAGCAGCAGCAGCACTGAATGGGTACTTCCTTTTCATCATCCGCAATACTATTATTAGCCACAACATTCAAAAGTCGGGCACTCTTCGGGCCAGAGAGGAAACATGAACATGTCCGTCCGCCGCTGCGAGCAAGCAAAACAAACCTTATTTAACGAAGTCACAATACAGCAGACACGTGGCAAGTGGTAAAAACATACCAGGTACACGTCAATCAATAAACATGTGTGTGGGGAGGAGGGGGGAGTTGGCTACGTACAGCAGCAGCAGTGGTCATGTGTAAGTACCACGAGAAGGATGCAGGCACTGCAGCAGAATAGTGCATCACCGCGCGATCCGAGAGCCAAACTGAAAACCCAGGTCACCACGCTGGATGGTGGGGTGCTTGCGAATAGTGGGAAGGGGCGTGGACAAAGCTTCAGTGGCACGTGGAGACAGTAAGAGTGGGGGAGGATCTTATCCCTTATAGGACTGGAGTCCCGTTTTGGGGACAAATTACTTAGAATTTGACTGGTTTGTCCCCAAAACGGGACTGCAGTCCTAAAAGGGTTATGTACGTGTAGTCTTGGAGTCTTGTTCATAATTCTTCCTCTCACAGGCGGCGCGTTTTTGCGACGTAAAATAAACGTGCTCATGAACACGAGTAAAAGATAGTATTAATACGTAAAAAGCGCAAAACAAACGTGAAACTACAAAAAAAAAAGGGAGCGTTGCGGCTCTCATGCTGCTCGTTCGTTTGCATTCCTCCCCTCACCATGGACATGCTGTCGGCGACGGCGCCCCCTGCCCCAGCTACGCGTGCTCCCGTGAACGGAGTGGCCACGAATCCGTTGCACCCAGCGATTCCTGCACAACAAGAGTAGTCGCGTGGCGCAGAACATGGCCGAGCGAGAGAGCAACCAATCTCACTTTCTGGATGGTCTACGTGTAACGTACGTCTATGTCTACGTAGGGTAGCATTTGACAGAGTTGCTGTGTGTGTGCGGTTCTGACGGGACGCCCAAGTTGGGCAGGGACGTTCCACCAATGCAACTCCGCGAATCTTATCGGGTGTAACATGCACTGCGGTAGAAGCATTCCGAAGGGGTTACCGTCACGCCTTGCGCACATTATGGAGCCCTAAAAGTAGGGCAAGCGCTATATTTGCAAGCGCAGTCGATGTTCTCAACCCAGCAGACAGCACTCAAAAATCGTGTGGTATACTGCACGGCCGCACAACGTTTTGCCCTCGTGAGCAGCGGCAACGACCACTGATCCAGCACGCAGCATGCCATACCTGCAACTGCCAGGGCTGCCACAGCTGATCGAGAGTTCATGGTGGGGAGAGGGTGAACGTAGAGTTGGTTACAAGAGCTGTGCAGCAGTGGTTGTTGACAGCAGAGAGTCGACAAAGGCGGCGCAAAACATGCGAACCACCGTGGAAGGCGTCGTCGCAAGCGGGTGTATGCGGCGCAATTGATTTTGTAACTGAAAAAATAATTGCTGAGAACGGGCGCTGCTGCTCGACCCCGCCTCGCGCCTTTCGCCCCGCGTCTTGAGTCTTGACACTTGGCAACCGCGACCGCGACGCCGTAACACAGCAACAATACCAGGCTGGACGTTGAACCACACCTGTGAACCTCTGGCACAACGTTGTTCCCACTTTTAGACAACAATCATCCTCGGGGTCGTGGGATCGTGGGGGTTCGTTCCTGCGGGCACTTTGGCGAACTGGTGTTTTTCGAGTGCTTGGTTGTTCTCTCTCCATCAACTACTGCAGGCGGTGCTGTCTCTCTTCGTACGCTCTGGGGTAGGCGTTAGAGACTGCAACACGCATAACAAAGTCAATCTAAATTGGTAAGATGGTAGCAGCCACGCATTCCCCAGAAGCCGGGGGCGGGGGCGGTGTCACGAGGGCTCCATGCGCTGCTCTGACTACAGTTAGGCCGAAGCTCTTCAGGAAAGCCAGTCTCACCTCGTGGGGCAAGGACAACCTCGGGATGACCAGAGCTGCGGCGGGCTTAAACCTCACGGAGCTCATGCTTACCGTGCAGCAGCAGAAGGTATTATAATCGCCTCGTTCGTCTACAGTAACCACGCTCGAAGCCGTCGCGCTGGTACCGGTACCTATTACCGTAGTAGCAGTCGGCCCATTGGGGTGCATGCGGGGTGCCGGCTTGCGATCGCGGAGAGGTTACGATAGGCGCTTGAGTATGTTCCTACTCGAAAACAGTTTGGGGGGGGGGGGGATCGTGCGTTCAGAACTGCGAGTACCTCGTACTGCTGTCCAGGCTTTTGTATGAACGTCATTTCTTGCTAACAGTGTTTTTAGGCGCGGCAAGTCGGCGACGACCAAAGCATCTCATGGTACCACCCCTGTCCTCGCTTATCGTACCCGCACAGTATGAGGACAGAAGCAAGGCGGCGCAGCGTCAAATATCACACACTGCTGCCTGTGAAGGCGACCAGTCACTACGGCAACGAAACGAAAGGCGGGCGAGGCAACTTGATCGCTTTAACGCAAGAAAGCAATTTCTGGTAAATTGGGAGAGGTGAGCTGCTATGAATACGAGCTGCCACTCGTACACGAGATACATGTTCGAGGGCCTCATGAGTTCTCGCCGATTTTTTCGCGAAAACAGCAGAGCATTACACCACAAGAGGTTTGTTGCTAGATCAAAGAGATTTTAAGCTTATAATATGCTATCGTCGATTGTGATTGGACACCACGTCTGAAAACCAAGGTTCTCAGCTGGCACTTCAGCAGTATATGATATGAGGTAAACGACGCAGAAAACGACGTGTTTTCCCTTGATGCGCAGAAAATAAGTCCTACGGCATACGATGTGCTAGGTATCTGTGTACAGTATTAATCCTCGTTTTCTGCCGTGTTGAGCCGTCGATTACGATTTTTCCATTCACGACCTAAGGTGTCTTGCACACCGATACCGCCAAAACGGCATATGTCGCCCTACTTCTGGTCCAAACAATAACGATCTCGGTCATTCCCAACAATTCCCACTTCGTACGTATGACAGGGAAGGCCGACAGAAATGGAACCGCAATCAAGCAACAATGTGCCACTACGAGCGGCGACTTCTAAACTACGAGCTAGCCGTGAAGGAAAGCAGCACGGCCCGGCAGCGCATATCCCGATCCCAACACGCCAACGACGAGGCAAGCGGCATCCAATGGTTCGAAAACAACCTGGACAAGCTGGGCCTAGACCCCGGGGGCAGCAAAGGAGGAGGCGGTGCCGGTACGGGGGTGGGAGCTGTGTTGCCCGAGAAGGAGACGCGGGCGGCCTTCAGCTCAAGGCTTCTGCGCTCAGTACTCGACCAAAAATTTGTGCCACTCAGCAACGCCGAGAGGATGGCCGAGCTTCGCTTTCGAGGCAACGCCGGACGCCGGGGCCGTCAAGAGCGAGAACATCGCCGCATAAAAACCGAGGTGGACCAACGGCACGCTAAGGCAGAAACGGACGCCCAGCGAGCTGGAGATGACCACTTCAACTCGATGCTGCAGGAGGGTCGCGAGCGCCGGGAAGTCGCCGCCATGTGCTGGGAAAAACGGCACGCCTCTCACTTCCGGGAGCTGCACGACAAGAAGGCGTTCGCCGAACTGGCGGTTTCCCGACAAAACGCTTTCGAGGCCGCTTTCAACGAACGATCGTCTCTTACTCACGAGCGCTACGCAGAGAGTAGCTCCGAGCGCGAGGCCGCCGCTGACATACTCCGAGCGAAACTGCAAAACAGTCGCGAGAGGAAGCGACGCCGCGTCGAGGTCATGTGCTCGGAGGTTGCGCACAAGCTGTCGGATCTCGCTGTTGTCGCGTCAGAAGCACGGGCGCACCAAGGAGGAATCCCGCTGCCCCCGACGACATGGATACACCTGAAACGCTGGTTCTGCTCTTTCGAACCGTTTTTTTTAGATGATACCGTCCCGGTGCCTTCGCCGGAGCCGAGAGATCCGGTTCTAGAAACCAAGGCCTTCCTCGAGGGCCGAAACCTGGATCAGTGCGAGGGTTTCTGGCGTCCGCGATGGTCTACTCTTGTTGAGCTCCCGGGTCGAACATCTCCGCTCTCCGACGCGTTATCAGTCGCGCGAGATCTCGTGGAAGCTTCTGATAACGGACCGCGCGAGGCTCCGACGTACGGTCGTCCCGGAGGCAGCGGCGGAAACAGGGAATTGTCCGTGAGACTGGTGGTACTCGGTCAGAGAAAGGAGTGGCATGATATTTGCCGGGAGCTCGGGCGGTGGACGCTCCTGTACGTTTGCAACCTGGACACAGCGCTGGAGTGTGCCATGGAAGTAGGCGCAGAGATGGCCGCGTCCGACGGAAAAAGTGGTAAAGGGAGGAAGGGGAGTGTAACTGGTAGAAGAGACAGTGCGTCGGGTCGACAGGGGAGCGTGGCCGTTCGAAAAAAGAGTGTCGTGGGCAGGGAGATTGAGAGTGCGGCGGACGCAGAAAAAGCGGCAACTGGAGAAGGTCTGAAGTCGGCCAAGGGAGCGATCGCTCACAAGGCCTTCGATGCAGACGCGAGCGAGGACGATGTGGCGGCGTTCAAAGAGGCGGCCGCCGCGTACTATGCTCTGCGAACGCACCCGAAGAAGGGCGCGGCTCCTGTGCCCCTCGCGTTAACGGTAGACCTTCTCGTCAAGCATTTGTCGTGCCGCGCCCCAAGAGGGCGAGGGTGGATTCTCGTCGGCTTCCCGAAATCCCTCCTCGAGTCCAAAATTCTCGAGAACGTGCTAAGCGGGTACACGGATGAAGACGTCGCGGCGGAGCTTGGGCAAGGCCGTAAGGCGTCCAAATACGACGCCAAAACGAAGAAGGGAAGTGTGGCTCCACAGGCGGAGGAGACATTACCCCCCCCGACATCGGGGTTGGATGCGGTCTTGAGCCTCACCAGGCGGCGTTCGCACGAAACACCCCAAGACTGTCACACAATCGATTCATCAAGCGAAAGCGGGCTGCAAGGAGAGGCGCATAGCTCAGGCGCCGAGTCTTCTCCGCTACAGGCGGAAGCGGCCGGTGGGTTAGGTGAACACTCGGGTGAAGAGGATGAGGATGAAACTTCGTCGGAAAGGCCGGCGCAAACTGCGTGGTGGAAAGGCTTTGCGGGCGGTCATCTGACTTGCGACGTATCGGACGAAGCTAATGACCAGCGCCTCCTCGAGTCTCTGTTTCTGCTGGTGAACGCGGCGCAGAACAGAAAGGTTGGTGCCAGGGAAAAAGGGAGTGTCACTTTCAGCGCCGAAGCTCTGCATTGCCGTTACGTACGTATAGCTTCTTGTGACAAACGTAAATTACGAATACTGCTTAGTTTGTGCTTTCGGGGCAAAGCATCGCAGACGAGGTTATCGAGACTTCCTGATGTATGGCACTCTCGTGTGAAGTTCTTGTTGGGTCGGCGGATAAAGCAGATATGGTGGAAAGTTATACGGCCTTGGATTTTTTTTGTGGAGTTAAACTTTCCAACGAGGTTGCGACCAGGTTCCCAGCAACAACAAGAAGCTCACATGGAATCAAACCGCAGTAAGGCATCGCACGAGCAAGCATGCCGTATGTGCCGTATGAACGTTGACGAGCAAGCATACCGTATGTGCCGTATGAACGTTGTCTCTTGTCGGCCTTTTGGGGTACAGGTTAGGTTTTGATGGATTTTCCTTCCACACCCTTGCTCCCATTGACCTAAATCCATACGCCGCTGCTGCTCGTGGTGCAGGACGACCACCAAGTGTGGCAAGAAGACGCCAAATCCGCCCAGGAACGCTCGGAGGATGGGGCGGTAGAGACCCTTCCAACTGAACTAGCTCAACCTGACAGTGAGGCCGAAGAGCCCGTGGCATCCACCGACAACTGTACCACGTCAGCTATCGCACTTTCTCCCCTCACGTTGCCACTCGAGGCGTCCCTCGAGGACCTGCGTCGAGAGCGACGAGCAACCATGTCTCACGCGACCAGACTTCGCGTCGAAGCGCTGATGGGTGATCGGGAGCTCGATCTAGAGGGCGTTCGATCGGTCATCTCTCAAACAGAAGTGACGCGACGGGGTGACGCCGGGCTCGACGGCGGCGACGCAGGCACCTCGTCGCGTTTAAAGGTATCGCTGCAAACGCTCGAGGCCGAGTGTACGGCGGCAATCGTTGTTGAGTGGGCCACCGCTGCGGAATTCTCGTTTTCGACGGCGCTCCGAACCCCTGACGACAGGTGGGCGGCGGTGTGCCTTCGTCTGGAGAACGAGATAGCGGGTTGGCTTGCACGGCGCGAGGAAGCTTCCGGAGACAGGCACACACGCGGTCGAAGGGGAGACTCGACCAGCGAGGGCGTCGGTGGCGGCGTGGACCCCCGTTCGGTTGCGCCACCGGAGGTTGGGGACCGCGTGTGGGAGGCCCTCGAAACGTTCGAAATTGAGGCGGGTGATATCGTAGACGACCGACACGCTTCCGTGGAGGTGACAGCGGTGAACATCAATGACGAAGCCGACCTGATATTGCGCGCTTGGACTGAGAAGGTCGAGGTTGCCGCTGCCGAGATGTGTGCGGCGGAACGCGACAGCTACCACGAGACGGTGGCAACACTTCGCGTCCTAGACGGTCTGTTCGGTCTCCAAGAGGATCGTTCCAGCAGCCTAGAAGCCGCAAGAGAGGCCGCGTGTGCAGCTGCAGGTGCCCTCGTCGAAGAAGCGTCGTCTGTGTTGGGGGGACGAAACCATGCGAACGAGGAAAGAGCTCTTGTGACAGAAGTACGGCGTGCTGCTGATGTGTGCCAGAAAAAAATAGCGACGCCCTCGGCCCGTGGAGCCTGCGCGGAATGTCCGCTTCTCCCACGAGAGGAGGGCGGTGAAATCACGCCGAGTGAGGCTATAGGTGTGACCGAAGACCAACCGCCTTATGGGCAACAACCGTCAACCTTAACGTTTGGAGAAGACACACCACACGGTGGAGCCGAAACCGAGGAATGCGGCGAAGCGTTGACGACTGCCATCTGGCGGTGCCGACTAGCTTACGTCCGCCGACTGGGGGGGGTGGTGACCCGGCTGGCTAAGGCGGCTGAGCGATGCGAAGCAAAGGTGGCGTCGACAAGAGGGGTGGTGAAGCGATTGAAACGCCGTCGCGTGCAGCTGGAGCACGAAGGTGTCAGCACCGCTGCCTCGACCGTTCGGCGAGCGTTGGAGGATTTCGATCGGGTCGCCATAAGGAATATACTTCACAACGGCGTGCCGGTACGTCAATGCTACATCGAAACCTAGCTATGTAGTGTCAACAGCCTATCTGTGTAGCCGGCTAGCGAGGCACAACAACATTTATAACCCTACCTGGCATGCCTTGAAGCTACACCAAAGCGTTGACCAGCTTCAGTATTCTACTGGATACACTATCACCTCGCTATCTATCGTGCAAGCAGCACAATAGTGTCGAAAGCCCGTTCGGGATTAAAATCGCATATAACACAGCCAACGAGAGTACGTCACGGGGCGAGAAGCGTGAATTTTATGTAGTTTTACGCATGCGAGCGACGCAAACACAAGCTTCAATGTGCAAAATTGCTGCACCTTTTCGTAAGAACATGGCGGGGCGCAAAAATATATGCTCAGCACACCCCTCGCCCCGGCCCGACCCTCCCCTATCCGCCGACGCGCTTGACACCGACATTCCGCACTTAGCTGTGGGTGGAAGACGACGAAACCTTCGCTGCCGATCCCCACGTAGCACTCCCGTGGGGCATGATTGGTCTTGGCCTCCCTCACATTGCGAGCCTTGCGAATAGTCTACGGCGCAACCTCGAAAAGCGAGCGGACGAGGGCTGCGGGGGCACAACACCAGCGGCGGATCTCGCGCGCGCTGTGAGGGCTTGGTTGCGCTCGGAAATGACAGAGGAACGCGGCGAAAGGCTGAGGGAAGAGATACCGCCCACGTGGACGGATGCAAGCAATGGTTACGTTGAAGTTCTTTGTCGGGCGATCGCCACAGGGACAAACGGAGACAATGTGTCATGGAAGAGGTGAGGGGGGAAGGCTGCTCGGGTTACTGCGCGTTTGTATCGAATACTATAACGGGGTGGGGTCGCCACATGTGCGGACAAAGCGCGTGTCCCCTCCCATGCGAATCAAGCTCTCCTCAAGTCGATGATTGGCCGTGTGAAGTGGTTTTTCTGTCTTTCTGAAAGGAACCTGTTGGCATCGTTGAAAACTGTCGCACGGGTATGGCGAGCAAACAAGGACATACTTGCACGTTCCCTTCGGACACCCTACCTCCGTCAATAAACGCGTTAAAGTGTTCAGTCACAGGTATTTTGCTGAGAGAGTCTTCGATCGCCACCCCTCAGTCCCCCCCCTCCAAAGATTTATGATTCCAGCATGATACACCGTGCTCGTGCACAGAGGCGACTGGTACTGATCGCCAACTATCCGCTAGTCGCATGTCGACTCGGCCTTTGCTCGTCGTGTGTACCTGTGCGAATAAATATTCATGCTTCACGTTATTTTCGTTCAACAAGAATGCGAATTGATGTTGTGTCCGACGCAGACCACCTGTCTTCCAGCGCAACGCTTCCCAGGCCCCTCGTTCATTCCCACCTCTCCTTTTCACACCGTCTCTGTGTCTTCCCGGTAGGCTTATACACTGCCTCTTGATGGGCCACGTACGGGCTCTCCCGACCCTCGACGAGCTCCACGTTATGCGAAGCAACTTCGCCGTCAAGGCGTCGCCAGCGTCACGGCTATCGGCGGGGGGTATCGCTCTCCAACCGAACCCCGCGACTGAGGATGTCGCGCCGACTGCGAGAGCTGTCACCGCTGCTTCACAGGCGGATACCTTGAGAGTCGCGCAGAGGCATGCGGCAAACATTGCCCTGTGGTTCGAGTCGGAGGTTAATGGTCAAGAGGCCTCGGGAGAGACAGGGTGTGGTGGCGAAGGTATTGAAGACTCGCCGTTGTCTTCTGCTATTAAGGCCGTGTACTTGGAGACGTGGGGAGAAGACGATGGGCGTTTGGGAGGTTTGGATCTCTTGCTTACCCTCTGTGCAGTACCGAGCGACAGCGCGCCTGTGAGCCCCCCTGCTGGCGCTGACGTGGTGCACGATCGAGATAAAGGTGAGCTATGTTGTCGACGTGCAGGGTGTGCATGGGAGCCGGCGGAGGGTACGTTAGAGTTGCTGCGGTTTTCTGGATGGAACGAAGTGATTCACGCGTGTATATTCGTGATGGTGCCGTGCACCGACGACGCACTGGCATGCCTATGTTTAGTCGCCAGTCCCAGCTGCGGTCTGGCCAAATACACAACTTGTCAGAGGACCTTCTAGTCGCCATTGTAACGTTTGGTGTCACCAAGAGGGGTACACCGGATTAGCTTACACTGCGGTGTACTGTACGTTCGTGTTTGGCGTCCAACGTCGTAACTCTTGCGGTAGGCCGTGCTTTTCGTGAATTCGTGCAACCGATCATGGTACAACCTCCCCCTGCAACCCTCTCTTCACCCCGTCCCCGACCCCCCTCTCGAACGTTGAATTTCTGTTGCTGCTGTCGAAACGCCATCAGGAATACCGTTTTCCTTGGGACTATTCCGGGCTTTTACCATGCTAGCCGAAACCAGCTCGGACAGCCGGCGCGGGGTTTCCCCCATCGTCCCCGACGTCAGCGTACCTCCTCCGTCCGCGGGTGATCAGCCGCAGCGGTCCGCCGCCGACTCTTCCGCCGAGCGTCAGGGCAGCGGTGTCCTCTCGTGCCCGCCTTGCGAGGAAAGCGGTAGCATTCCTCGCGTGACTCTGCCGCACTTGAGAGCTATCCTTGAACACGGCGGGGGAATGTCGGCCACCGACGTGTCAGAAGTTTGCGAGTTCGCACTGAGCACGGAGAGTTGCATGCAGCAGGAAAAGCCGGGTTTGACGCAGCAGCCTGCACTAGTGAGCGGGGCGGAAGGAATCGCTGGCGTTGGGGAGGAGCTTGCGATCGGCGTGGAAGGGAACGTGTGTGTCGGTGATAACGCCGAGGGGGTGGAGAAGCGCAAGCCAGTAGCAGACGACAAAGGAGGACGGGGAGCCGCCGCGGCGGTTGACACACATTCGGTGGTAGTAGAAACCGCCAAAACAAACGAATTGCCAAACATCGGTGGACTGGACAACACAGGGACGGTCGGAGAACGGGAGGACTTGGATACTGCTACGGTTCGGAAGATTGGTGGGGACGGGGTAATAGGCGAGGATGGCACTGCGGTGGAGAAACCGTCGCATGGAAAGCCTTTGACGGTTTCGTTTGCAACGGTGTGCGACTGCGAGGCCGTGCGCGCTTGGGTTCGTAAAGGCGCGTTTACCCTGCCTTCGTTTGATGTGACGTCTGGACGAAGACGAGATGGGGATGTCGCAGGTCGGGTGGCTGCTCCTTAAAGCCCTCCGTTTCAAAGTATTATTTTATATTATTTTTTCTATGTGATGGCGCTAATGTGTCGATACGTATATATGACATCGGAGCCCGCAACCTTTAGGCTGTTGTACATTATCAGGCAAAGCCCGTGGGCGCTACTCGTTCCGCGTTTTGGGCCAAGGTAATGGTATTATTCCGTGGCGATGACACCGTGACGGTCCCGCACATTTTCTCACGACTGAGGCCTGCTTTTCTTGTCGCGCTGCTGTGCGCCGCGAAGGATTCTCTCTTTATCGCTACCGAGAAACTACCGCTAAGTATCGTTGGCACTGAAACAGCAATTGAACGCCACATCTATAGGGCATGCGGGGCACACAACCCCAAATACTTTTATTTATTTCCAGGAACTCGCATCGCCAAAAACAATTATGGGTGGGTTGCAATAGAGGGTGCAGACTCGAAACGGCGCCTTCCACGATGGAAAATCGAGGCTCATGGTAATTGTGCCCGCGGTAATAGCAGGATGACAGATAGTAAAGGAAATCCGATCAAAAACGAGGCCGAGAAAACAGGAGACTTGCCCTCCTTATGCGAAGAGGTACTCGAGACTCGTGCATGAATTTTCTCGGGTCAACGCTGCGGAGGTTTCGACCAACTGTCACAGCAGTGAGAGACGCGTTAGACGATGCGTCTTCGGAATCTTCGAGTCTTGCGCGTCTACGTGCTTTCTCACAGTCAGTCCACGGTGTATATGTACCAACGGATGGCGGACATCAGCAGCAAACAAAGTGTCATAACATTGGACTCGTGCTCCTCGTGCTCAAGAGAAAAAACTAACAGACAACAACGCCAGGCGGGCCAAAACAATGTTATCCGGCTCGCCAACGCGCGTGACTGCTTGCTGTGGTGATGCACCGTACAAATAACTTTTTTACTCTGTAGTATGAGGCACGTATGTACTGTAGTTACCCCAAAACAAGGCCGAATTCACACAGTGTATGTACTTCATCGCCAGCGAGTTATCGCAGTGGAACTGCTATACCCCTTTACGGCACCCCCGTTTGGTCGCAGATCAACACCAATGCTGCTGCTGTATAACACCGACTGGGATCAGCACTCACTCGCAGGCGCCAGTGTGTTCTGGTAGCTGCTGGTGGTGTGGTCCTGTCCGGTGCCCTTTGTTTCTTGAAGGAAGTGTGTTGAGGAGGCTCTACTTTTTTTTGTCGTTTTCACATGCCGTTTAGCATCTCCACCCTTATTTCCCCCCTCCATCCTGCATAGTAGACTAAGTAGCTCGGATCCGGGGTCACATACGTCGTATTAATAGTAGACTCTTACCCCTTACCCCCCTCCCCACTAGGGTTCGTGCCTTGCATTTTTGCTAGGGCTGTGAGTCGGCACGACTTAAGTCGCCGACTAGTTATTAGTCGGACTAGTAGTCAGTCGTGAAACGGAGGTGCCGACTTTCCGACTTATTGGGTTTCCTTAACTGTACGAAGGCTTTTTTAATGCGGGGTATAGCTTTTAACGTGAATTGCTGCGGGCTGCAGATACCCTCACATGTCTTGTGACACTGCAGCGCTCAGCGGGAGATTCACACACACACACACGCACACATGGCGGAACAGCCCATCTCTCTCGACGGTGCCGACGGCGTCAGCCCTGGCGCACCCAATGCCAACGCTGAGGGCGGAGATCCCTTTGGCGAAGTTGTGGCCAATACCGGCCCGCGGAGAGGGGTGTACATTATTTGACTTTTTCGTGGCACGTGTCGCGACACGTGTCGCGACACGCCGCGGCATGTCGCGGCATTCCGCGACACCCCATGGCGTGTCGCGGCGAGTGTTACGGGGAGTGTCGCGGCGAGTGTCGCTAACCCTAACCCTAACCCTAACCCTACGTGTCGCGGCTTGTTGCGACACGCCGCGGCATGTCGCGAAGTGCCGCGGCATGTGTCGCGGCATGCCGCGGCAGTGTCCGTGGCGTGTCGAGGCATGTCGCGACACGTAGCGACATGTCGCGACACGTGTCGCGACACGTGCCACAAAAAAGTCAAATAATGTAGATCCGTGCCCGCGGACCACCTTGGCGAGTGCACGCGACCCCGAAACGGTGCTCTACCGCGTGAAGCATGAGCCGAGGCGCAGCAAGCCGCTCAGATCCAACAACCCGCTGTGGAAGTTTTTCATGGTCTACCTCAAGGACTCGCTCCCTTGCATAGCCGTGTGCAAGCTTTGCGAGGGTTTAAGACTTGCAGTCGTTATCGACGCGCGCGTTTCGCGCAAGGTTGGGAGAGACGTTAATAAACGAATAACACCACGGAGGGATCCAAGACCTTTTCTTCTGGGGATAATTTTTGCCCCGCTATCTTGGTGATGAGTTCGCTTTTTCGCTCGTATCCCAGCCAGGTAGTATTGCGACTCGAACAATTGCTGTCACATTTCTCTAGTCCGGGGTAGATCTACCTGGTACATGTGTTGTACATCTCGTTTTTTGTGAATTTCTTGTGTAAACTGAAGTTTTTTTTGTGTTTTTCGTTTGAAACTTCAGTAGGTCATATTGTTTGCGCTTTTCTTGCGTAAAATGAAGCCAAATAGCGTATTTTTGGGCTTGGCGGCGCCTTCAGCGGGATCCTCCGGAGGCGCCTCCGGCGGGCCCTCCGGGGGCGCCTCCAGCGGGGCCCCCTCGGCCGGGGGGGGGGCTTTTTTGGCTCGCTTCGCTCGCCTGACTTTGGTCGGCAAGTCGCCTGGCTTCGCCAGCCGACTTACCGACTAAAGTCAGCTAGTCGGCTTCGCCGACTAGCGACTAGTTATTAGTCGTGGAATGAAACCGACTCACAGCCCTAATTTTTGCCCTTCTTCCCTCGTCGACTCGCGTCGTGTACATGCCCAACAGACACTACTGTAGTATAGTTCCTGCCAACGAACACCACATGATACCATCAGCATTGAGGAAGAGACCTATCGTTCGGTTGAGTCGCCCCCCCCCCGCAGTCGCAATCGCCGTCTGAAAGCACCACGGGCAAGTAGGTGCGCGCTCGTGCAGGGGGGAGTCGACGGGCATGTGTACGTAGTATAATAGTAGCAGTTTCACTTTAACTCCACGACAAATATCACACCACAAACAGAAATGACGAGCATACATCACCCTTGCGTATACATGAAATATCAAAGGTGGAAAGCAATCCACGCCCGCCCAGCTCAGCTGTCCATGTAACGTCCTCGTAACGAAGAACGAAGGGTGTGGCGACATGCTGGAAGGGGTGGCGTTGGCGCCCCTGTCGATATTATGTAACGGTTGAAACGTTCCGCCGCAGGGAGTTGCAACGAAAATGAGGCGTGTTTTCACCGATGCTCAAGCCTCAGACTTTGGCGAGGCCTGTTATGCAAGTGCACAGCCCAGAGAGATTGGGCCGTTCTGTGTATCCGTCGCAGCACAAGACAGCAACATTAGACGAGGCAGCGGTTCCCACTGCGATCCATCCAAGTTCACAAGAAGATAAAGTTTAAAATCGGCTCCGTTTGGCGCGCTAAAACTGCTCCCCGCCCGCCAAGAAGGCTTGCTGTGAGCACGTGCAACCCAAGCACTTCCTTGCGACACACAGGTCGCAGTTAGACGAGATTGAGGCTCGCCCCGCCTGTGACGTGAAGCCTTTTCAATCATGCCGGCAACAGCGGGAAGAGTGCGTATGCCCCATGGCAACCGCGTCAGCAGCAGCTCCGCTCTCAAGATGACCGGCATCTGGACCAATACCATCGGGTATGACCCGTACGCTGCCGAGGGCGGGGCTGCGGACGCCGAGGACGAGGCAAACGCGTTCGAGCAAGCGCAGGGGCTCATGGCGTTGGCGAAGCTTTCAAACCAGGGGGTGAGTCGGCGTGAGCGGGACAGCACAGTAGCAGCAGCGGCAGCAGCAGCAGTAGGGGTGCAGTCGTAGTCGGTGCTTGACGCTCGATTGTGGTTTTTAGAGATGCGCTACGACTGCTCAGAGGTGCGCTCCGTTCTTGGTATTTTTGCCGCAAACGACGTGCAGCCGCCGTGCTTACTCGTAATGCCTGCTGTACCTGTACGTAGCACTTTCTGTGCGCGCCGCCCAGGCTCGTGGCTGTTCGTATTCCGTGAGTACTGGTAACTTCTGGTGCATACCTGGCACCTGGTAGGTCGTATCATAGGATGGTACATACTACGAACTGCATAGTAGCACTGCTGGCTGTACTCGTGTTAAAACATTGTACACGAAAGTCAAAGTCTGAATAAATCTCAGTAATCAGTTGTGGTCATCGCCTCAGGAGCAGAGGGTTCGTTCTGCGCCCGTGCGTGAGTCCCACGAAGGCTTCGCTTGGGGCACGTCCGCAAACGTATACCAAGTACGAAGCATGGGGTGGAGTGGATTTTGGTATTTCCCATTACTCGTATACCAGGTATATCATACTGACTGTTTTCAAGAACGCAGAAGACACCAGGCGCGTCAAGGTGCAGTCAAAATCAAGTCAACCATACCACGAACTAATAACTGGACGTTTTAAGTTTTAACGTTTTTTCGTCAAATAAGCCGTTCACCGTTCTCACCTTCCAAGAAAAACATCAACATCAACATCAAACCATAGCGAGGGAAGTTGTTCTTAATACGAGTAGTAACCCCCCTTGGGGATATATGCTGTGCCGGCGTAACTGGTACCCGCGCCAAAATGGGATGCCAACGCGGGGATGAGAACCGTTTTGTCCTGTTGCAGTGCCCGACGACACTCTCGCTGGTCGGTGGGTGGGTGGGTGGGTGGGTGGGTGGGTGGGTGACGCACGCTCCCATCCACAACACCAACACCGACACCAACAACAACAACTATTAATACAACAATGGTGGTAGCAGCGCCACCAACACCACGCCCAGACCCAGAACCAGCAGTCACGCTGCGTACTTGCAGGCCTGACGGCGTGACGCGGCGTTTTCATTTGGTGAACAACGTAATCCTCTCTCTTTCTTGACATTGTTCATTATTCCCTTCCTTCCTTCCTGCCTTCCTTCCTTCCTTCCTTATCGTTTCAAACCACAAACAAAGCGGCGCACTACGTACTCCGCCGGATACTTGCCGCAAACGGCGACCGCCAGGCTTAGCCTCCTCTCAGCTAAATAACGTTTCTCTTCGTTATTGCTGTTCGTTGCTTCTCTTGAGACTTTCGTCCCGCCCTTGTCCTTTTTGTACCGCTTTTCCCGCCTTCTGCTGCTTGCTTTCCGACCTGCCCCTTGTCCGCGTGGTGCGTAATGCGCAATGTAGGTGACGGAGCAAAGGGGCGCGTGTAAAAAGGTGCGTGAACATATCGCGTGGGAGGCTTTACTGTATGGCTTCCTGTAGAGCGAAAGTGCTAGGGGTTTGGTCTATGTATATGGCGTGCAAGAGCGGCGGCGGCGGCGGTGCTTACCGTACGGGTGGGCTCTTGGCCAGCGGAGAAGAGGAGAAGCGACGGGGGGCGGGAGCGGGGGGGGGGGGGGGGGGGGGGGGGGGGGGGGGGGGGGGGGGGGGGGGGGAGTTCGTGTGAAGGAGGCCACGAGCCGCGATGGGTCGGCGTTGTTGAGCGAATCAAAGAACGTTTTTTTTATGTATTGTGTACGTTTTTTTTAACGTGCTCGTACGAGTAGTGTTTTCGGGAGAGGGCCCGGGTCGACAGACCTGGTCTTACAGCGAGGGGGAATGTTATACCAGCAAAACGAAGCAATCCAAGTGGAACCGACCTTGCTCTGACGTTGCTTTGGCTTGAATTCGCTCTGTATTAATAACACGGCGAGCGTTCGACCGCAGGCTGGATGCTATTGACCTTGGACCTTCCTCCTGTGTGATACACGTTTTCCCTGTCTCCGAGCAACCAAATTGGCGGCGGTGCAGGCTTCCCAGCTTTTAAAAAATGTTTCTCCCGTGGAGTCGCTTTTGTTTTTGGTGGGCTGGGAGCCGTCCTCCCGCTCCCCTCCCCCTTCTTCCCCTCCCATGCCACCGCCACCGCCGGCCCTCCGTGATACTCTCGTCGTCTTGAAACGGCCGCTAACATCAGTGCGGATCGGTGGGCCACCTGACGTTCCAGTGCAGAAACCACATCCAAGCCTCGGACGTGGGCGCGCCAATGCAGGTGGCCAGAGGAGAGGGTCGATTACTGGCATTTTTTTTCTCGATACATTGTGCGTTTTTTAGCTCTATTTTAGGCGACGGCGCGATGCCATGTCACACCGCACGGCAGTGCAACGCGTGCAGCGCTCGCTCACTGGCTCGCTGGCTGGCTGGCTCGCTCGCTCTCCGGAGCATTTTCGACGTATGACATCGGCCGTTTTGCGCTACGATACGCATGGCACTTGACTTTTTTTTTTTTGTAATCTCTCTCTTCCCTGAAAACGGCGCTATTTAACAATCCGATGTGCTGGCTACCGCCGTACACTCTTCTCCGTGCCGGTGGCGGCGATAGCGAACATAGTATAGTGCCGCGCAGCGATTGGCGTTTTTGTGTTCAGGCATTTTATCCCTCCTTGTTCCTTGTTTGCGCTACGAGTAGCATCCCTGCATTAAGGCAACGGTGCCGGAATACAACTGTTGGTATATATCTGTGCGCGTCGCGCGGCTTCCGTACGGTTCTGCGGTAGGCTCTTAGGGGACAAGGAGAGGCTAACAGGCAACGTCGGTCAAGGCGGGGTCGAGGCTTCGCCCTCCCTCCTGCGTTGGGTAGCGCTCGATCGCGCCTTTACGGTCGTCGTTTCTGCCCGCCCCCCTTTCGACCAGGTCTGTGGTCTCTTCCCCTCCTTGACATGTTTTAACCGCTTCTCCCACTCCCCCTCCCCTCCATCGCGCCCTCCCCCCCCCGCGTGCGCCCTCGTCCCCGCTTTCCTATCCATCTCTTGCTCCGTCCGCGTCTTTTATTCGCCCTTTACCAGCCGGTTGATACTGAGTCATCGTCTGACTCTGACGACATCAGCGCCTGCTCTTCGGTGTCTGACAGCAGTGATGACGAGGTAATGAGGCTTTTCTGCGGTCTCGTTTGTCCCCCCCCCCTCCCCCGCCTGCCGCTCCTCCTCCCGAACGAAGTACAGTTCCTAATTTTCCGGCATGGCAGGCAGATGTTGTCGTTGTTTTTGTTCAACTTTTTGCGGACGTATACCCGGTACGAGTCTAGTTTTCGCGGACGCTGCTCTGCTGCAAATAGCGACACCTTCGATTTTTTTCGCACTCTAGGAATATATTTTGGGGGGGGAGTTGGAACGGAAGCAAGCGTCTCTACGCTCTCGCTGCTGTTTCTGTGGCCTGCTGTTGCTGTGGCTCCGACGAGAACCCACCATGCATGAACGAAAATTGTGTACCCACGTAACCCCGCCCCCCCCATCCGCGCCACCCCGCCTTCCACCGCCGCAACACCCCGTTTTACGGTTTCACTTCTGGCAGGGCGATCGAAGGCGAAAGGGTGGCGGCCGATCCTCGGTTGGGGGGGACAATGACAAGGACAAGGAGAAGCGCAGCCGAGGCTCGTCCTCCTCCCACAAAGGCAGGGACGGTAGGGACAGGGAGGGCAAGGACAGGGACGCGGGGAGCGACAGGAAGAGGCGGAGGGAGGCCGACAGCGGGGACAGCGACCGCGAGAGCGACGGCCGCGATCGCCGGAAAGGGGGAGGGTGAGTTGTTTTTCGACCGGGAAAAACCGACGCAGGCGTGACGATTGCACGATGAGTAGCGAGCGCCAAGAAAACGGGAGGGGCCGTGACAAAAAAAAACTCAAAATTTTACTGCTGTAGAATCAAATCGGCGGAAATTCCAGACCCGGATTTCGGATGTGCTTGAAACCCCCGCCCTAAGGTGGGGTGGGGAGGGGGGGGGGGGGGGGGGGGGGGGGGGGGGGGGGGGGGGGGGGGGGGGGGGGGGGGGGGGGGGTAGTCATATCATGCATGGCCGTAGTGGTATTACCATAGACCCTCGCATCCCTACCATGTCGGGACGAAGAACGTTGAATTTTTTGCTGATCAGGCAGACATCACTATCACCAAGCGCGAAGCGCCGTGAGGTGTTGTTGGGTGTACTCGGCGTGTCATGCATAGCCGTAGTCATACGACCATAGGCTCTCGCACCCCTACAATGCCGGGACGGAGCACGTCAGGTTTTCACCCACCAGGGACGGCACTGCTTGCACCAAGCGCGAAGGGGGGGTGTACTTCATTTTCATGCATGGCCGTAGTCGTATGACCATAGACCCTCGCATCCCTACAATGCCGGGACGGAGCATGTCGGGTTTTCACCGACCAGGCAGACATTGCTTGCAACAAGCGCGAAGCGCCGTGAGGTGTTCTGCGAGTCGCATGGGCGGGGGGGGGGGGGGGGGGGGGGGGGCTAAGGAGCGGACGGTGCAACGTGCCTTGTAGATACGGGCGGAGTTGTCTCTGCGGGAAAAATCGTCTGATTCTATGTGGTTGTGGCAGGACGAATCTTTGGGACCGCCAAAAGTACGCGACCTTACGATCACGCCCCCCAGCCCCACATGCCCTCGTATTTTAGCGAGGGGATGAGAAACCCCCTTTGCCATCAACCGTCGCGACCAATGTCCAACTACATCGTAACAGTACAAGACAACATGTGTGTCGAAGCTTGAATCTTGAATCTCGGAAATCGAATCTAAGCGTGCCAGCCAGCCGCGGTGATACTTTTACCGCCCCCGCTCGTGTGCCGGCACGCCTCCTTACTTTTTTTCTAACAAAAAACGTTTGTTTTTGTGCGTGCGTGCGTGCGTCGTTTGTTTTATGTTGTTTGCAGGAGCTCGAGCAAGAAGCGGCGATCCCGCGGCGGAGACGACGAGGCGAAGGACAAGTCGGAGCGGCGCGAGCTGAAGGAGAAGAGACGGAAAGACCGGAGCAGGTTAGTTAAGAGAGAGGACAAGACGGGGGCGAGACGAGACGAGACGGCGGGCGGGCCGGCGGGCGGGCGGGCTGGCGGTGTTGTCGTTGTTTTTCGGCCGCCGTTGTGACGCTTGTGTTACCACACGCTTTTGTGAACGATGAAAGAGGCCTATGTACGTATGTATTATATACCAGCATACTATACGAAATGGAAATATATATTTATAGAGTGTGCGCTTGCAGACACCAGCGGCTATTCGTAGGCACCAAGCGGGTGTGGCACCAGCGGCACTGTCGTAGGTAGCATCAGCGGCTGTGTCGGCAGTCATCCAGCGACTGCTGCTGTGGCATCAGCGACTGCTGTGGCATCAGCAGCTGCGGCATCAGCAGCTGTGACATCAGCAGCTGTGGCATCAGCAGCTGTGGCATCAGCAGCTGTGGCATTCAGCAGCTGTCGAGGTTTTCCCACTTTTCAAGCAACACTTGGGGGTTCCTTTTCGTGGGTCGATCGGTGGGTCGTTGGCTGGCGAGCAAGTGTTCGGCGGGAGCGAGGCTTCCGCCGTCCACAACAGTACATACGTCAGGTGGTTTGGTGTCACAACGGGGAGAGGACCTGCCTGCTTGCCTTGCCCCACCTCAACGCCCACCTTCAATAACCCGCCGCCGATCGCGGCATCTTGCAGAGTAAGACATCGAGGGAGACAAAAACCTGTACCTGGTAAGAGATTAGTAGCATTTTTTTGGTAATCGACCGGATTTTGCCTGAGAACCCTTGCCTTGCGGTATTTTGTTTTGGCTCTCGAGAGAACCCCCACGCCACCGCCACCTGGACTCTCATTGTTAAGTCAGGTAAAAAGGGAAGTTGCTCCTGATTTTGTTGGCGTGTTCGTTTGACGGCGAAGAGTTGTTAAAAAACAACGTAAGAACCCAATCCAATCTCACCCGCATTTTTTTGTTTCCCTTTTCCCTTTTCCCTTTTTTTTGTTTTGCTTCCGCCCGGTGTCGTGTGTACCAGGGAGAAGTCGCGCAAGTCGTCCTCGAAGAAGTCGAAAAAGGACAAACGGGAGAAAAAAAGCAAGCGCAGCAGCAGCAAACACAAGAAGAAGTGAAGCGCTTGCGTCGTGTCTACGTATAACGAATGTACCGCCTGCGCGCCCGCCCTCGACAGCACGGGAACGCAACAAAACGAATGTCCCACGGAAGTAGGTCCCGCCGCCCCCCTCGCTCCCCCCTGTGTGTCAGGCCTTTGCGAGGGTTTCTGCAGACCTGAAAGGCGTTTTGTCAGCGGGATTTTTCTGCCTCAGGGTTTGCTCCGCGTTTTACGGCAGGAGTGGCTTACGAGCTGAAGGGAAAGACAACTGTGCTCAGGAGGGTGCGTACGTAGCGTGACAAGTCTGCCTAACGCTTGGGTGATGGGCGATGTGGTTGCGTTGTGGTGGGGAGGGAGCTAGCTTTTATCGTGCACTGTGCACTCTCAGCAGGGTTTGCCTTCCTCTCTATTACCTGCTAGGCTCGAGGGGACGACGGTGTCTAGACTTTGCTTCAGCAGCCCCGTCCATCGAGGTAGGTGTAGACGAGTAGCGGGTGTGTTTTCTTGCCTCAATCGTATTCTTAGCAGATTTCGTCCTGCCCGCCAGGTTTTTTTGTTTTGCATGCTGCCCCCGCCCCCCCCCCCGCCCACCGCTCTATCGGGATATATAGCGGTTTTGCTCTGCTTGAGCGGATACTGTTTGTAGGGTGCTTTCCCCCTCTATTGGGGCAGCAGTGTTGCTCTCCTTGACTACTGCAGGGGAGGGGGGGAGGGGGGGGTTGTCCTCTGTGCCCCCCTTTTTTTGCTGAGAGGGTTTGATGGCGTGCGCGCGCGCGCGGTTTAACTGTACACGGTGACTGGTACACGGTGGGGGGCTAAGTCTGGCCCTCGTGTCCTGCGACGTGGGTGGAAATGTTCTCGTTTTGAGCCTCAGGTTCGGGCTCGGGGGTGTCGGGTTTTTTTTTTTTTTTAGCTTTGGTGGTTTGGGAAAACAACGTGCCAATCGAACGGGGTGGCTGGTTGCATTACCTCATTGTCCTGAGAAGAAAAAAAGTGCCAAGCAAACGGGATGGCTGGTATAGTATATATACCCCAACCGATTGATGGTCCGACGTAAAGCAACGAGGTGGCTACAGCAGTAGTATGATATCCCGAAAGCTTTGTGAGAGGGGGGGGGGTGTTCTATCCGAACTCCCGTCTCTGGTATATTAAGAGCACGCCTAAACTAATGCCTGGAAGCTGAACGCGCGGCAACGCTATGATATTCATCATCAATAAATACAGTAGGTTACGACGGGTGTTTTTTTTTCCTGGTCACGAGTGACCTCTCTGTGTGCGGGGTTTCTTCGTCATACCCCCCGCAGAAATATCACCCCACTTTACACATCACACGCTGATGTCAAGTGCTTGTAATACCGTTCCGTTCGCGTGTCGGCGTGCAAAATTGTCGTTGTTGTTATTTTCCAGATTTTTCTGGGATCTCTTTATTATAAATCCCTTCAGGGTTAGTTTCTGTTTCGGCTCAGGAAAACCTCTATATTTTCTTGACCGTGTTTTTCTGACCGTGATTTTCTGACCGTGATTGTCTGTCGCCGGTTTTGTGTCCGCTTTTCATCGCGGGGCGAACATCCGGCCTCAAGCAAGCCGCGACTTCTCTGGACCAACAGCAGCAACAACAACAACAACAACAAAACGTCCCGCTTTTCCCAACCGTACGCTTGTTTGGAGTAGATCCCACCAGGAAGTGCTTCCCAGCTCGCAAAGCAATGCGAGAAGTGAACAGCCCGCCCTTATAAAGATCCTAGCTAACGAATTGTATAGGGAGAGCTCCTTGTTTGCTTGCTTGCTGGCGGGAGTTAAAAATGGAGATTTTAACGTGCCGTGGAGATGCTCTGTGGAGCGTGCGTGCGAGTACCCGGAAGGTCGTACCGCAGGTTTTCTCCATATATATGGAGTCTGTGGTCAATCCTCAGCCACTACATACAGCAGTAGTAGCACGATAACAATAAAACAATCAGAGAAGGTCGTCTCTCGAAAAAACAAAGCGTCGATGTGTCGACGTACATTGATTGGTTATCTTCAAACCTTCCCGAAGAAACTATATCGTAGCCAGTCCAATTGGGAACTAACCCGGAGGAGGAGGAGGAGGAGGAGGAGGAGGTTTGAACAATTCAGGGACCTTTAAGTCTGTTTTCCTGTCCTCCTATTCAGGCATAGTTGTTACACCCTGGTCGCACAGGCAGGCACAGGCAGCAGCATGCTGCCATGCTGGTGTTGGACAAAGATGACCCACCGATGATAAAACCCCAGGAGATTGATGTTTTGTTCGAAAGGCCGCTTATTGGGCAATCACACTTAGAGAACAACGAAGCATCAGGGTCTGAGTAGCTACGAGACAGAGAGAGCGCGGGCGTGCCCCACCCTCTCTCACTCCTCTCACCACCACCTCTAGACTCAGATGTCTACTACTACAGTACATCTCTGATCGATGTCCATCGCCCTAATATATGTAACACCACCCGCCCCCCCGCCCGGGGCGGTGTTCTTCTCGTCAGTTCCTTGCCGCAGGAGACACACACAAAAGAAAAGAGCCTCCTTCCTCTCGACGTACACCACGCGTGTATATGGGGGGCGTTCCCAAGAAGAGGCTTTAGATTATTCGCTGCGCCAAGGGCGTAAAAAAAAAAGAGAAAACGACACCACACTCGTACGTAGGAAGGTCAGAATGAAAACCAAACCGGATCGCTGTGATCACAGGACGAAATGAGCGAAAACCATTTTTCGTTTTTTCGTTTTTTGTTCCCTTTTTTTAACTTGGTTTTAGAGACCCCCCCTATTTTTTTTTCGCTGGTGGGGGGAGGGGGGGTAATTAAAAAAAAGTCGACTTCTTGTTTTTTTGGGATCACAACGGTCCGGTTCTTCCCTCCAATATAGAGGGGGGGCGTAGTGGGGTACCGGTATCTGGGATTCAGATCCGCGCATACCGGTCGCCCCGGTGGTCTAACTGGTAGCCACGAAGCCTGTAGGCCCGGATGTCGAGGGTTCGATTCTCCCCATGGAGGTTTTTATTCTCAAATGATACCGTCTGTCGAGAGCGCATATTATAGCGTGGGTAAGCAAAATTCGACGAGAGTTGATGAGGGAAGAAAGTGCTGATCTCTTCTCGCGATAAAAATGCAAGGCAAGAACCGTAGTGGGGGAGGAGGGAGAGGAGCCTACTTTGTGACCCCGGATCTGAGTTGCGGCTAGGGAGGGAGAAAGACGGAAGTGCGAAGATAATAAATGAGATGGAAGAAAAAAAAAAAAAAAAAAAAAACCCCCCCCCCCCGCTCTATCGGGATATATAGCGGTTTTGCTCTGCTTGAGCGGATACTGTTTGTAGGGTGCTTTCCCCCTCTATTGGGGCAGCAGTGTTGCTCTCCTTGACTACTGCAGGGGAGGGGGGGAGGGGGGGGTTGTCCTCTGTGCCCCCCTTTTTTTGCTGAGAGGGTTTGATGGCGTGCGCGCGCGCGCGGTTTAACTGTACACGGTGACTGGTACACGGTGGGGGGCTAAGTCTGGCCCTCGTGTCCTGCGACGTGGGTGGAAATGTTCTCGTTTTGAGCCTCAGGTTCGGGCTCGGGGGTGTCGGGTTTTTTTTTTTTTTTAGCTTTGGTGGTTTGGGAAAACAACGTGCCAATCGAACGGGGTGGCTGGTTGCATTACCTCATTGTCCTGAGAAGAAAAAAAGTGCCAAGCAAACGGGATGGCTGGTATAGTATATATACCCCAACCGATTGATGGTCCGACGTAAAGCAACGAGGTGGCTACAGCAGTAGTATGATATCCCGAAAGCTTTGTGAGAGGGGGGGGGGTGTTCTATCCGAACTCCCGTCTCTGGTATATTAAGAGCACGCCTAAACTAATGCCTGGAAGCTGAACGCGCGGCAACGCTATGATATTCATCATCAATAAATACAGTAGGTTACGACGGGTGTTTTTTTTTCCTGGTCACGAGTGACCTCTCTGTGTGCGGGGTTTCTTCGTCATACCCCCCGCAGAAATATCACCCCACTTTACACATCACACGCTGATGTCAAGTGCTTGTAATACCGTTCCGTTCGCGTGTCGGCGTGCAAAATTGTCGTTGTTGTTATTTTCCAGATTTTTCTGGGATCTCTTTATTATAAATCCCTGCAGGGTTAGTTTCTGTTTCGGCTCAGGAAAACCTCTATATTTTCTTGACCGTGTTTTTCTGACCGTGATTTTCTGACCGTGATTGTCTGTCGCCGGTTTTGTGTCCGCTTTTCATCGCGGGGCGAACATCCGGCCTCAAGCAAGCCGCGACTTCTCTGGACCAACAGCAGCAACAACAACAACAACAACAAAACGTCCCGCTTTTCCCAACCGTACGCTTGTTCGGAGTAGATCCCACCAGGAAGTGCTTCCCAGCTCGCAAAGCAATGCGAGAAGTGAACAGCCCGCCCTTATAAAGATCCTAGCTAACGAATTGTATAGGGAGAGCTCCTTGTTTGCTTGCTTGCTGGCGGGAGTTAAAAATGGAGATTTTAACGTGCCGTGGAGATGCTCTGTGGAGCGTGCGTGCGAGTACCCGGAAGGTCGTACCGCAGGTTTTCTCCATATATATGGAGTCTGTGGTCAATCCTCAGCCACTACATACAGCAGTAGTAGCACGATAACAATAAAACAATCAGAGAAGGTCGTCTCTCGAAAAAACAAAGCGTCGATGTGTCGACGTACATTGATTGGTTATCTTCAAACCTTCCCGAAGAAACTATATCGTAGCCAGTCCAATTGGGAACTAACCCGGAGGAGGAGGAGGAGGAGGAGGAGGAGGTTTGAACAATTCAGGGACCTTTAAGTCTGTTTTCCTGTCCTCCTATTCAGGCATAGTTGTTACACCCTGGTCGCACAGGCAGGCACAGGCAGCAGCATGCTGCCATGCTGGTGTTGGACAAAGATGACCCACCGATGATAAAACCCCAGGAGATTGATGTTTTGTTCGAAAGGCCGCTTATTGGGCAATCACACTTAGAGAACAACGAAGCATCAGGGTCTGAGTAGCTACGAGACAGAGAGAGCGCGGGCGTGCCCCACCCTCTCTCACTCCTCTCACCACCACCTCTAGACTCAGATGTCTACTACTACAGTACATCTCTGATCGATGTCCATCGCCCTAATATATGTAACACCACCCGCCCCCCCGCCCGGGGCGGTGTTCTTCTCGTCAGTTCCTTGCCGCAGGAGACACACACAAAAGAAAAGAGCCTCCTTCCTCTCGACGTACAC
The DNA here is from genome assembly GCA_008828725.1 of Saccharina japonica. Classification (NCBI taxonomy): domain Eukaryota; class Phaeophyceae; order Laminariales; family Laminariaceae; genus Saccharina; species Saccharina japonica. Next base: position 1,305,619 of record MEHQ01000140.1, on the reverse strand, counting down.
CACGCGTGTATATGGGGGGCGTTCCCAAGAAGAGGCTTTAGATTATTCGCTGCGCCAAGGGCGTAAAAAAAAAAGAGAAAACGACACCACACTCGTACGTAGGAAGGTCAGAATGAAAACCAAACCGGATCGCTGTGATCACAGGACGAAATGAGCGAAAACCATTTTTTTTTCGTTTTTAGTTCCCTTTTTTAACTTGGTTTTAGAGACCCCCCTATTTTTTTTTCGCTGGTTGGGGGGGGGGGGAATTAAAAAATAAGTCTGACTTTTGTTTTTGGGATCACAACGGTCCGGTTCTTCCCTCCAATATAGAGGGGGGGCGTAGTGGGGTACCGGTATCTGGGATTCAGATCCGCGCATACCCTGGTCGCCGGTAGTGTCTATTTATCTTAACGATACCTTAGTGCCGGATCCTCAGTGTATACATCGATTGGGTCATAATACGCAGTGGACTTTCTTTATCTTCATCCTTCTTCACGACTGACTGCACTGCTGTGTGAGTGGTGTTTTTTTGTTTTTTAGCAAGGCGCTCACACAGCTAGCCTTCGGTAGACTCTCTCTTCGCTCACCGGCGAGCAGCATGTATCGTCTCCAAGTTCAAACTAGGCCGGTCGGCAGATGTGGCTATAGCTCTTACTTAAACCCATCAGAACTGAAAAAAAACCACACTATTTCAAGTATTTTTCCCCCCAAAGTACGTGGGACCACAGTTGTGTAAGGGGTTTAAGGTACACATTCTGCCTTCCCACCCCGCCTCAAAAGCATACTTGAGCGAAAAAACGCCTCCCTGTCGCCTCATCCCCCCCCCCCCCCCCGTCTCCGCGGACTCCACTCTATTCCTTTCAACCGCCATTCGCGTTTTGCGTGCGTTGCGTGCGCCCGCGCGCACGGGGGGGGGGCCTCGAAGAAGTCGCGGCTATAATCTAACCAGCGAGGCCCGTTCCCGAAGTGGGAGTAAGCTCTTGCATCAACTTGGCGCCCGCCTCTCCGCTGATTAGCTTGCGGCCCTTGGATGCCATCGATTTCATCACCTGCAAAAAAAGGAGAGAGAGCGAGGCAGCAGCAGCAGCAGCAGCAGCAGTATAGTAGTACATCGCACGGTGCAAGAAAAAAGAAACGTTTTTTTCTTTCTTTCTTTCTTGTCTTCGTTGGGGCGCGTGTTACGATACATATACATCACATATATTATATATATAGAGAGGTGGTGTACCTTTTTTTGGGCCGAAACATTTTTTTCGGGATGACGGGGGGGGCTCGTTTAACCCCTTAAGAACTGGTCCCACGGATTTGGGGAAAAACTACTTGGTATATATATAGGATTTTGTGTTTTTGTCTTATAAGCCCTTAAAGAACTGGTCCCACGAATTTGGGGGACAAACTACTTGTAGCTACGTCGTACGTACAGAGAAGGGATGAGTAGGTTTTTGTGCAGAGGGTTCTTTTAGGATTATATGGCTTTCTTCTTTCGGGGCGGAGTGCGTATGAGTGGTCAACGTTGAAGCTCATGCGACGCGTGCTATACGATAGAGGTATAGGGTATACCGTTATTTGGCTGAAACGCTTTCGGGATGACGGGGGGGGCTCCTCGACCCCTTAAGAACTGGTCCCGCGTATTTGGTATTTGGGGACAAACTACTTGGAATTAGTGTGGGACCATTTTTCCAGTTCTGAATGGGTTAACCCCGAAATTCGTCGGAAATTTCGTTCTTGTTGCGTTGCACTATTTTTTCGTTTTTATACGTAAGGCCACGGGATTTGTACATCGGGTATGTATGTATATAGCACTGTTGTTGTTTTCGTCTAAAAACAGTTTTTGACTTGCTATTACTAATAGTGTAGAGCCCCTCAAGTGGCCACCCTTAGAAGGCAAAAATGGTGCTGCACCTCTACGGTAGCATGAGTCATGCATGTTGCTACACACATACGTACATGGGCGGATGGCAAGGACAACAACAACAGCAACAACAACAGCAACAACAACAGCAGCAACAACAACAACAACAACAACAACAACAACAACAACAACAACAACAAAATAAATACGTAATGATAAGCGGTGTAACATGCAGCGCGCGGTTCTACACGCACGCACCTCCAGGCGTTTCCACTCTAGCTCGAAACGCCTCTTCTCGGCGAGACCCTCCACGGCCTTCATCTCCGCTTCGGCCTCGGCCACCATCCCCTGAGCCTTGTTGGAGGCGCTCACAAGGGCCGCCTGCGACCTGAGGATGGCTACCTCGGCCTCCTTCTCCGCCCGGCTCCTGTCAGATGCGGCCGAGGAGAGCACCCGCCCCGCGCGCGCGAACGAACACAAGCGACGTCAGTCAGCACCACACGGCACATACTCGTATGATATGTATACTGACAGTATATTAGTTAGTGTTGTTCCATTTGCCATCGGACAATGTGCAGCTGTTAGTTTCAATGATACCATTCACATATATACGACTATATACTATTAATATCAATATTACCTGAAAACTCGGCAAAATTACAGTACAGTAAACCAAACAAGACACAAGAAAGCTGGCCCAGAATGGATTTCTTACTTGAGAGAGAGTGCTTTCTACACAAATTTCAAGATAACGACTCTCGACTTTCTTATTTTCCTCTAGATACCAGCCTGGATTTCTTATTAGCCTGTTTCTTACTAAAGCAGGTCTCCTGTACTGCTGTGAACCAATAATAATGCAGTCCCCCTGGAATGCCTTTACCGACTCCTAACCAACGTTTCACCGATCATATAGATAAGACACATCGCAAAAGTACCTTCCTCTCGAATTTGTTGTTGTTGCGGCGCAATTTCTAGTCAAGAACGCCTCCTACGATTCGGCGGGGGGAAAGAGCTACGTAACTACTTGGAATTATAGNAATTAAAAAATAAGTTCGACTTTTGTTTTCTGGGATCACAACGGTCCGGTTCTTCACCTCCAATATAGGGAGGGGGGGCGTAGTGGGGTGGTATCTGGGATTCAGATCCGCGCATACCGGTCGCCCCGGTGGTCTAACTGGTAGCCACGAAGCCTGTAGGCCCGGATGTCGAGGGTTCGATTCTCCCCATGGAGGTTTTTATTCTCAAATGATACCGTCTGTCGAGAGCGCATATTATAGCGTGGGTAAGCAAAATTCGACGAGAGTTGATGAGGGAAGAAAGTGCTGATCTCTTCTCGCGATAAAAATGCAAGGCAAGAACCGTAGTGGGGGAGGAGGGAGAGGAGCCTACTTTGTGACCCCGGATCTGAGTTGCGGCTAGGGAGGGAGAAAGACGGAAGTGCGAAGATAATAAATGAGATGGAAGAAAAAAAAAAAAAAAAACATACTCTTACTCATACCCTGCTTGTTTTGGTCATACTCGCATATACCCGGGTATTTCCAGAGTAGATACCCTATATACTGGTGCTATTAATAGTTAAGTGCGAACATTTGCGGCGTTCTGCATTTTTGTGACACATAACCAAACAAATCCCGCTGTATATGTGCTTCATTGACCTTCAGAAGGCTTATGACTCCGTCGACCGAGAGTTGTTGTGGGTGGTGCTCGCACGCTTCGGCATACCAGAGAAGATGTTGACCGTTATACGCCAATTCCACGAAGGCATGCGAGCTCGCGTGCGTGCGGATGACGGTGAGCACTCTGAATGGTTCGATGCCACTCAGGGACTGCGGCAAGGATGCGTGCTGTCACCGCTTATGTTCAATGTCTTCTTCGCTGCTGTGATACACGCCGTACTGATACGCTTCAGTGAGGACCCAGACATCTTGAGGGACCTGGTTCACCTCGAGGAGGACCTCGGGGGGGACGGAGTGAGGGAGGACCCACTAGCACGTGTACGGAGCCCCCCCCCTCCCGCCTCCACTTTTCCTTCACCGCCATCGCGTGCGTGCGTGCGTGCGCCCGCGCGCACGGGGGGGGGGCCTCGAAGAAGTCGCGGCTATAATCTAACCAGCGAGGCCCGTTCCCGAAGTGGGAGTAAGCTCTTGCATCAACTTGGCGCCCGCCTCTCCGCTGATTAGCTTGCGGCCCTTGGATGCCATCGATTTCATCACCTGCAAAAAAAGGAGAGAGAGCGAGGCAGCAGCAGCAGCAGCAGCAGCAGTATAGTAGTACATCGCACGGTGCAAGAAAAAAGAAACGTTTTTTTCTTTCTTTCTTTCTTGTCTTCGTTGGGGCGCGTGTTACGATACATATACATCACATATATTATATATATAGAGAGGTGGTGTACCTTTTTTTGGGCCGAAACATTTTTTTCGGGATGACGGGGGGGGCTCGTTTAACCCCTTAAGAACTGGTCCCACGGATTTGGGGAAAAACTACTTGGTATATATATAGGATTTTGTGTTTTTGTCTTATAAGCCCTTAAAGAACTGGTCCCACGAATTTGGGGGACAAACTACTTGTAGCTACGTCGTACGTACAGAGAAGGGATGAGTAGGTTTTTGTGCAGAGGGTTCTTTTAGGATTATATGGCTTTCTTCTTTCGGGGCGGAGTGCGTATGAGTGGTCAACGTTGAAGCTCATGCGACGCGTGCTATACGATAGAGGTATAGGGTATACCGTTATTTGGCTGAAACGCTTTCGGGATGACGGGGGGGGCTCCTCGACCCCTTAAGAACTGGTCCCGCGTATTTGGTATTTGGGGACAAACTACTTGGAATTAGTGTGGGACCATTTTTCCAGTTCTGAATGGGTTAACCCCGAAATTCGTCGGAAATTTCGTTCTTGTTGCGTTGCACTATTTTTTCGTTTTTATACGTAAGGCCACGGGATTTGTACATCGGGTATGTATGTATATAGCACTGTTGTTGTTTTCGTCTAAAAACAGTTTTTGACTTGCTATTACTAATAGTGTAGAGCCCCTCAAGTGGCCACCCTTAGAAGGCAAAAATGGTGCTGCACCTCTACGGTAGCATGAGTCATGCATGTTGCTACACACATACGTACATGGGCGGATGGCAAGGACAACAACAACAGCAACAACAACAGCAACAACAACAGCAGCAACAACAACAACAACAACAACAACAACAACAACAACAACAACAACAAAATAAATACGTAATGATAAGCGGTGTAACATGCAGCGCGCGGTTCTACACGCACGCACCTCCAGGCGTTTCCACTCTAGCTCGAAACGCCTCTTCTCGGCGAGACCCTCCACGGCCTTCATCTCCGCTTCGGCCTCGGCCACCATCCCCTGAGCCTTGTTGGAGGCGCTCACAAGGGCCGCCTGCGACCTGAGGATGGCTACCTCGGCCTCCTTCTCCGCCCGGCTCCTGTCAGATGCGGCCGAGGAGAGCACCCGCCCCGCGCGCGCGAACGAACACAAGCGACGTCAGTCAGCACCACACGGCACATACTCGTATGATATGTATACTGACAGTATATTAGTTAGTGTTGTTCCATTTGCCATCGGACAATGTGCAGCTGTTAGTTTCAATGATACCATTCACATATATACGACTATATACTATTAATATCAATATTACCTGAAAACTCGGCAAAATTACAGTACAGTAAACCAAACAAGACACAAGAAAGCTGGCCCAGAATGGATTTCTTACTTGAGAGAGAGTGCTTTCTACACAAATTTCAAGATAACGACTCTCGACTTTCTTATTTTCCTCTAGATACCAGCCTGGATTTCTTATTAGCCTGTTTCTTACTAAAGCAGGTCTCCTGTACTGCTGTGAACCAATAATAATGCAGTCCCCCTGGAATGCCTTTACCGACTCCTAACCAACGTTTCACCGATCATATAGATAAGACACATCGCAAAAGTACCTTCCTCTCGAATTTGTTGTTGTTGCGGCGCAATTTCTAGTCAAGAACGCCTCCTACGATTCGGCGGGGGGAAAGAGCTACGTAACTACTTGGAATTATAGTTGAATCGTTTTATTTATACCAGGTATATAATTACACTCAGTTAGCAAAGATGAGCTTCAACGAAATCCTCGAGCTCACAGCTGTTTTAAAAAAAAAAAAAAAAATAATAGCAAGTAGAAAAAAGAGTAACAAAACGCCTCCTCCGCGTGGCAATTGCCTGGGTTCGCAATAACGTACTACTACATCCATCAACCCCCCAAACGAAGCAGGAAGGAAGGTCGTCCTGCATCTTCTCCCGCGCATCGATGATATTACCCCCCCCCCTGCTCCGCCTTTTTTAGATGTACAGAAGGCCTACGATACAGTATGGAGAAATGGGCTGTGGAAAAAGTTGTGGGAAATAGGGATAAGAGGAAAGATGTGGAGAATGATGAAGAAGATGACGGAATGTGCGAGAAGTGCTGTGATGTTGGACGGGGAAATATCGAAGTACGTTGATATCCTACAGGGAGTTGCCCAGGGATGTACGCTATCACCTAACCTATTCAAGGTATACATTAATGACATGATAGTAGCAGTAGAAGCAGCATCGCAGGGAGTCACGGTGGGGGAAGATACGGTGTCGGGATTGATGTTTGCTGATGATTTCGTTTGCATATCAGAAACACCCGAAGGACTGCAGAAACAAATAGAGAAGGCAATCGAGTACACCAGGAAGTGGAGAGTGACGGCGAACGTAAAAAAGTGCGCAGTAGTTGTATGTAACGAAGATAAGGAGAGTCCGGTAACTTGTAAGTGGAAGTGGGGAGAAGATGAATTACCGATCGTAGACCAGTATACGTACCTTGGCGTAGAAATCTCAAAAGATTGCTCTTGGGATGCACACATAAATAAAATAATAGGCAAGGGTAAGGCACACGTAGGCAAGATGGAAGCAGTCCTAACAGACTCGCACCTTGACACTAGAATTAAGAGATGTATACTGATGAATGTGATTGTACCAAAGCTAGAATATGCAGGAGAAGTATGGGAAGGGAACGCGAAGCTCGTAAAACAGCTGGAAACAGTACAGATGACAGCAGCTAAAAAAGTACTAGGATGCTCAAGTACGACGAGTAATACAGTATTGAGAGCAGAACTGGGAATGTACCCACTTAAGACAAATAGAGACGTGCGTAAGTTGAAATGGCAATATAAAGTAAAGAACATGCCAAATAAGAGGTTGCCAGCCATAGCCGATAAAGCTGTATGGGAGAAAGTAACCAAAGGGCGAGCTGGAATAAGGTGGGATAGCGTAGTCGAGAAAGTATGGAAGGATATAGGAAACCAAAAAGAGACGCTGGCCATAGAGAAATTTAGCGGATACAAGACAGAAGTAAAAAAAAGGATAGAAAGAAGGGAAAGGCTAGCACTGAGAAAGAAGGTGGAAGGGGAAGAACACTTAGAGATGTACGGGGGGTTGAGAGAAGGAATAGGAATGAAAAGGTATCTGCACGGCCCAATGGACTTCGCGAAAAAGCTGAAACTGCGATTTCGTGTAGGGGACCTGGACCTGCCAGAAAGAAGAAGGAGGTATACCAGTAGCCGGGAGGAGGAGGAAGTAGATGCACAGATGTGCCCATGTGGCAAAGCCATAGAGAGTAGAGTTCACATAGTGGGAGAATGTGAAAGGTACAAGGAGGAAAGGGATGTGCTAGAGGAGGAGATGAGGAAAATAGACGAGTGTGACATGGAGCAGTTTGGTACACTAAATAGTAGCGAGAAAACGATCGCTATCTTAGGAGATAGATGGTGGCCACAGGCGGCGAAGCAGGAAGGGGATAAGATTAGCAAAAGGTTTCTTTGTAATATATGAAAACAACGTAATGAGCGCCCAAGTGTCGGAGGTGTCTCTATTAGGAGTAGGAACGGTGCTCCGTCTCGAAAGGGATGCGTGGTCAATGGTCAAATGACTAAGGCAAGCAACGAATGAGTACACCCCCCCCCCCTCCCCCCCCCATAAACTTTCTACACGAGTATACGCCTTACACGTACGCATCGGACGAGCAAGCATCACAGCCGTGTGTGCTTGTTGTGTGCTTGCCAGGTCGTCGACGGTGCTTGTGTGCTTGCCTCTCTATATCTCGCTTGCCGCACCATGCTCGCGATGACGGACAGTCGATACGCGTTCGTACGAGTAGCGAGTGGCGTGTAACGAGAGTGTAACCGCTTCGTTGCGTCGTAACTTTTACTGTTGCTACAAGAAGTAACTTGCCCAATTTGCCTGCTCTCGAAAATACTGCGAGTACCTGGTATGCATGATGTGATATGTACATGCATGATGATGTGATATGTACGCATAGGACGACAACACATCATGCGGCGAGGAGCGAGGAGGAGCGTGCTTGGTTGCTTGCCTCTCGATTTCTCGCCTGCCGCATCGTGCTCACGATGCCAAAAATACTGTAGACAGTTGTTACGGTTACGAGTAACGAGTTAATGGTCCGTGTTTGCTACGAGCACGAATATACACACGTCGTAAATTGCTAACTTGCCCGATTTGCCTCCTTGTACTGTACTGTAAACACTACGAGTACGTACGCGTCAGACGAGAAAACATCAGCCGTACGTAGACCTCCGGCGTGCAGTGTGCGTTTTTTTAGCTTGCCTCTCGGTTTCTCGCTTTCCGCATCATGTACATGCCCGCGATGCGGTACAGTCATACAATTTCGCGCCGCACTCTGCACTACAGTCTACAGTACTTTTGAACGAGTTGTAACGAGGCTTCTAAGAATCCTCTTCCTAATTGGTTGCGTATGCGATGTGTGTGTTTCATGTTGTTGTTGTTGCCGTTTTCAGTGGAAACGACTGCCACGAAACAGACCGTCACACCTTGGCTCGTGGCGCAACTTCTCCGTGGCTGCTGTTGTTGTTGTTCTCCGCAATGGTGTGCGTTATTCAGTGGTCTATGGGTGGCTGCGACAGCCTCCGCCCCGGGTAAAGTACAGTACACAGTAGACACATCAACCTTACAGTAGCATTGACCCACCAACACGAAACACCTGTTGTTTGGAGTGAGCCTGAGACTATTATTTTGTTGTTCAAGCCTATTATTTTCAGGCGTCTTACCCATCGAAGGTGTTGGGACGACGTTACGTGACGATGTGACGAGTGTATGACTTCTAGGCGCCGTATGGGCGGGTGCAACATATTTCCGGACACTGAGCGAAAACCGCCGCGAGATGCCCTTAGGAGCACAGGACTCCGCGAACGCCAGAGGTCGAAGATAAAATCTGCCGCCACCAGCAAGCAAACAACGTGGAAGAAGAGCGTGGGGATCTGTTCGCGCGGTTGCCGGGATGCCCATTCATGCGCCGACTCTCATTATGCGTCGGGTAGGGGGGGCGGGAGGGGGGACGGGGAGGAGTACTCATGTCATGCATGGACGTAGTCGTATGACAATAGACCCCTCGTATCCGTACAATGCCCTGACGGAGTGGAGGGGGGGCTGCAGCGCCACGATTCCTGGCGTACAAAATACAATGCTTCGTTGTGACTGTCCGAACCAGTCGCACGTGGATGGTCTAAACATGTACGCGGGGGTTGAGCTGCCGGGATCTTCCTGTCGTAAGTTTTGGTATTGGCGGGAAGCGACGGAACAACGGGAAGGCCTCCTTAACGGCGCAAGTATGTCACGAATAAACTACAGTACAAGCAATGTGGTGCTTAGACAATACTCCCCGAACCAAAAATAACGGAAATAGTCAAAACTTCTGTGTAACTTGTCCTGTCAATTAATTACGTGTCACCTATATCGTAAGTCATTCGAACTATATTTCAAGTGGGTGCGTTTGCTTTGGTGCACCGTTAAAACCAACCGCGTTTACGATCGGCTTCGACAACACCGGAACAATCAATAGTGCACTACTGGAAAGATGAGGGTACCCTAAGAACTCGCACCGCTTTCAAGTTGGTGGTGAACAGAGAGCCGCTTGGAGGCGCGGGAGAGCGCACGGACTAGCGGCTGGTGCTGTTTTACCTGCGCGCCTGCTCGGCGGCACACGGATGCATGACGCGTGTCGGCCCCGGCTCCCGCCCGAGCAGGGGCACCCCACCACTACGAGTTCATGATGTCCCCATAAAGCGCCCCTTCCATGGACACAAACTTTGTGACTGATACATATGACTCAAAACGAATCGAAAGGTTTCGCACTAAATCAGGTGGCAGCGCCCAGTCTTGGTTGACTTCATTACCGGGCCGAGGCAAGGCCTCTGATTTCGATTTCCCCGAACAATCGGGTGGGTAGCTCCCGAGGGGCGTGTTGCCTGAAAGAGCTGGTTTAGAAAAAGGAAGTAGGTGTCTGTCTGAGCGGATCCGATTGATCTCTACCATTGCCCCTAACAATTTTTGAATTGTTGTGCTTTCCGCGAGTTGATGGTTTCAGCGGCGTGTGCCGGCACACTTCCATCTCCGACTGCCCTGAGACACCGTCCTCCCCAGCGCGGAACGTCCTGTCCCGCCATATTTCCTACGCGTCGTCAGCCATCGCCTTGGGGTGTGACTTCGTACACGTCACAGAGGTCAGTCATGTTGCGGCAGACGAGGCGCGGAAGAAGCACGAACTGAGCGGCTCCACTCGAGATATATTCCTAAGGGCGCCAGGGATGTCGGAAAGAACTTCCAACACATGTCACCACCAAGCTCCCGACGGATGCTGGCACTCCCTGCGCTTCAGTCGACGACAGCCCAAACCCCCGTGAGCCCCGTAAGCGACTTTACCTGCTCTTGTTGTAGAGGGGATGCAACATCAACCGGCACTCGGGGCACAGCCGTCCTAGAAAAAGCGACAATTCTTCCGCTGTCCCTAGGAGGCTCGAGCGAGCTCTTGTTCGAGCATCCTCATCGCGCTATTGGCTTCCCTCTGGCACGCGGACAGTGATCGCTGCGGGTTAATCCTCTCTTGGGGCTTCAGAAAGGAAACTTGAAGGTAAAAAGTGACGATTTCAGCAAATTGGTGTCCAAGTTACAGCGCAAGGAGTCGTACGGCACGGGTGTAACATGGCCTTGCCGGTACTTCTAGGCGCTCAAGATTCTCGTACAGACGATTAATGACACCAAAGTTATCATTTTTTGGTCGTTTTGCCCCCAAGGGGTTGTTGGTTATATAGCATAGTCCACTGGCCTACTCAGTCGTGTGACTAAGTGGTTCAGTGAGTAGTGGGTGGGTCGGGAGTTCCAATCTCGCCGATTTTATAATTAGTGATTTTCGAGCGTGCGCGCTGGAGACAATATGAATGGTTATGATAGTGTGCTCCTGGATACTAGGCCGTGGCGAGGGGAGTGCCCTGGAGATCAATACAGCAAGGTGATATTCAACGAACCCGAAAGTAGATAGTGTGTTGGTTATATAGCATAGTCACGTGACTGAGTAGGCGAGTGGACTATGCTATACAATCAACAGGGGTTAATCACCCGCTCAACGCACACGGTCCGCTGCACCATGGAGCTGGTCGCGATGAGATTGGTCGACCGTTTGTCCGGCATACGCGGCAGCGTGAACGCGCGAGATGCCCCGCTTTATCGTCCCGCACTACCCCCTATGGTGCTCTCTACAGCGTGCGCATTATTGTCGATATGCACGCCCTCTACCTATTCCCCAAACCCCTCCGTTGTGTGAACGTCGACACCGTCCACGAGGTCAATATCGTCTGGCATTGAAACTTGCCCCTCTAGGGGTAAATATCGTCCGGCAAGGCGCTTGCTCCTCAGGGAGGCAAGGCGATCGTCTTGCTTGGATTGACGCCAATGACAATGTCAGACAGCTGGTGCTGGAGGAACGACATAACCTCCACAATGCTGGGCGTGACCCCTGCCGTGCCAATGTTGATACCGTCCAAGTTGACGAAAGCCACGACACCTTGTGGTCCGAATTTTTCTCGANGGTAGATTTATTTATTTTATTTTTTCGACTTTTTTAGTGTGGCTTTTTCCGTGCGTAGGTTCCGCGCGTGACTATTAAATACTACTGTACGTACGTAGTTTTAATAGGATTTTTCTTTTTTCAAGGTGAATGCTGCTGCTTAAAAATATCCGCATGTATGCTCAGGAGGGGTTTTAATGCCGCTGTGCCTTTGTTCCTTGGCAACCCTTGTCCCCCCTACATATAAAAAACTCCGTTTTTGTGTTGAATGTTGACATGAAAGAAAAGAAAAAACGGTCCTCTTATATGCTTTATTAATGAATACGTACGCGTCTCCGATGATACGCATCTCCGATGATACGAGTCTCCGATGATGCGCATCTCCGATGATACGCATCTCCGATGATGATGTCCGTGACTGGTTAACCTTCGATGTGCTGTGCTGTGCCGCCCGCGGCAGTGTTCTTCGCCTTGCAACCTACAGTAAGTACTTCTAAAATGGGACTTTGTAAAGTTAAAAAGGGGGAAATTGACGGTACATAAATCGCATAAATCGCATAAATCGACGACTACGATGATAGAGGTATGCTAGTACGTAGCACTGTTTTGGCTGGCTGGCTGGCTGGCTGGCTGTTTTTTTTTTTTTTTTTTCCTGCCCTCGTGGTGTCTCGGCAGTTTAAGCCTGAAAGAAAACAATATGCTGTCTGTCTTTCTGAATATGATCGGGGCTCCTTAACCCTTTTAGGGCTGCAGTCCCGTTTTGGGGACAAACAACTCAAAATCTAAGTAATTTGTCCCCAAAACGGGACTCCAGTCCTATACGTCAAGGGCTATAACCCCTCAAGAACTGGTCCCACGTATTTCGGGACAAAATACTTGGAGGAAATAGTGTGAGATAACAAAAAAGGGCAATGGTCATTTGGGGGTATACCCCCTGGTTTTACGGCCATTTGGGGGTAGGGTCATTCTGAATGGGTTATTATGTATAAACCCAAACTCTCGTGTTTGCAATATTTTTCATTGTATATAGTTATAGTATACCGTGGGATTTTTCATCGTGGGTATGATATGATACGAGCGCTTTAGGTTCTCTCCAAAATCAGTTTTTAGACTACTGCAGGTATAGAGGCTTCTATACTATAATCAAGTCACCACCCTTCGAAGGCAAAAAAACGTGGTTCACCCCTATATACATACTACATACCGTATATATATATAGCATGCGTCCGCTACGACGCCATCGCGGGGTGATAGAGAAATTGATGTCCGAAGTTACAATATGGAAGGCGCTTCACCGGCACACGGCGGACGCAACAAGACCCCTGCTTCCGGGGCCCTCACGCTGCTTGTACGCGTACTTCGTACGTATATATAGAGTTGTACATAAAATGTTGGTAACACTCAAAAGTGATCGCTGTTTCGGTAGCTAGCAGTATCTCAGGGCAACAAAGGGGGTCAAGAAGAGGCGACCGGGAATTAACCGAATCAAACGAACGAGGCGGGGGGGAAGCGGGGGGAGGGGGGGGGGGGGGG